>APFE030253299.1:232926-249545 GCA_000404065.3 Pinus taeda | reverse complement strand
ACTTAAATGCAAGGCAGCAGCGATGGAGTGAATTTTTAAGTGAATATGACTTCGGGATATCATACATTAAAGGAAAAGAAAATGTCGTGGCAGATGCTTTAAGCAGAAGACCTCGGATATTTTCTCTCATACCCATTAAAGTAGACTTAAGACAGCGAGTACTGGATCAACTTATAAAAGACAACTGGTATTTAAAAGTAAGAGCAAGTCTTGAAGGTAACAGGGTAAAAGAATCTAAATTTGAGGGATATGTACTAGAACACGATGGGATCTTACGATTCCACAGGAGGATGTATATTCCTGATGATAAAGATATTCGGGATACCATTCTTAGGGAAGCCCACAGGGCAGTTTATTGTGCTCATCCTGGAGTAGGGAAAATGTATGCGGACACTAAGAAGCTCTTCTTTTGGTCAGGTATGAAGCGCGATATCACTCAATTTGTTGCAAAATGTCTGGAATGTCAGCAAGTAAAGGCCGATCATTGTCACCCAGCAGGCCTCTTACAACCCCACGACATTCCTATGTCTAAATGGGAGACCATTTCTATGGACTTTATCACTGGACTACCTCTTACTCCTCAAAGACACAATGCCATCTTGGTAGTGGTGGATAAATTAACAAAAAGCGCCCATTTCATTCCCGTAAGAGACACTTATGATGTTGCGGACGTAGCTCGAGTATTCATAAATGAAATTATTAGATTTCATGGAGTACCTAAAAAGATTATATCCGATAGAGATTCTCGATTCACTTCAAGGTTCTGGACTTGCATGCAAATAGTCTTAGGTACTCAGCTGAATTTAAGCATTGCTTACCATCCTGAGACTGACGGGCAGACTGAAAGGGTAAATCGAGTACTTGAAGACATGTTACGAATGTATGTAATGGATCAACAATCACACTGGGAAAAGTATTTACCCTTAGTGGAATTCGCATACAATAACAGTTACCACAGCTCGATTGGGATGCCTCCATTTGAAGCTTTATACGGCTGACCTTGCAGAACACCGTTAAGTTGGGACAGGTTAGAAGATCGAGTAATCATAGGACCTGAGTTAATCCATGAAATGGAAGCGCAGGTAAGGCAAATTAGGCAGCGATTAAAGGAAGCTCAGGATAGACAGAAGAGTTATGCTGACGCTCACAGAACTGATAGGAGGTATGAAGTAGGGGATCAGGTTTTTATCCGCATCAAGCCAAATAAAAGTACTATTCGATTCGGAAAAGGGACAAAGTTATTGCCCAGATTTATTGGGCCATTTAAAGTCGTGGAAAGAGTGGGACCTGTTGCCTATCGTCTTGCCCTGCCACCTCACCTGCATAAAATTCATAATGTATTTCATGTTTCTATATTAAGACATTATATAGCTGATCTATCTCATAACCTTCAATGGAAGGAATTGCAGGTATCGGACGAGGTAGTAATATCGGTCGAACCTTTACGTATTCTGGAACGTAGGGTTCGACAGCTCAGGAACCGCCTGGTGGACCAAATTAAGGTCCAATGGGACAAGTATAGTCTTGGATCCGCAACTTGGGAAAATATAGAGGACATATGTCAAAGATACCCTAGGCTATGTCAATTTTGAAGGATTTTAAACTATTTTTTGTGTATATTTTACTTCATTGCAATCAGAGAACCAGAACCATTTTGAATGATTATAATTAAACATAAGATTGTATGACATAATTTATGTTTAATTTTTGCTGGTACGTGGATACCAAAATGATATGTGGTTCATTTTCTTAAATGATAGTTGCCAAAGGAAAGTTAAGCAAGTTAAAGGGTTTTACTTCTAATGGAAATTTAGATGTTGTAACTTGTTTTATTTTACATGTCAAAAATGATCAATAGAACTCGGGAAACAACTACATTTTTATATTGAATTCAAAGGACATGCATAGAAAAATGGTAAAATATGTTATACCAAATATTACATGGGTTGTTTGGATATGCTAATGCACATTTTCCGAATGCATGAATGAGGGTATAATTGCAGGTAAAGTAAAGTTGAATCGATTACTGGAAAACCACGTGATGACAAAACCTCAGGACAATTAAAGCTCCAAGTAATTCTATTATAGGGTGTTCACCCTAAGTTCTACTGGGAGGGGTGGAGGTGTTGCCCACCGTTTATCCTCCAACCCTGGAGTCATGGGAGGACTGTGCAAGTCACGCTCCCCTAGACGTGTGATGATGACTGCCGGATGCCTACTGGGAATCAGGTCGGTACAACCGACGCTGTTGCCTTAGGGTCTATGCATGGTTGAATCAATGAAACTGACGTCATGGCATACTCCAGTAGAGAACGGATAGGATGGGAGCGGAAGAGATTAGGAAGGATAGGTTGATTTTAGAATAGCTTGGGAACTTGGAAGGAGCCGGAATTGTCTATAAAAAAAAAAAACCCTAAGCCTAAACTCTAACTTCGGGACGAAGTTTTCCGAAGGGGGAGTGTATGTAACAACCATTTTCACATCCATCTAAGTTAAGTGATTTAATAATTAAATGGTATAAACTAATATAAGCTAAATAATAAAAGTTGTATAAGTAAATAATATAAGTTAAAATAATATAAATTAAATGTTGTAAATTAATATAAGTTAAATAATAAAAAGTAGTATAAGTAAATAATATAAGTTAAATACTATAAGTTAAAAACTTTATATTAAATAAGTTAAAAACTTTATATTATATTATATTAACTTTATATACAAAGTTAAAGTTCATGAACAAATGGAAGCTATATTAAAGTAATATCAGAACATTCGGGTAACCCTTTTAAAAAGATCTTTCAACCATAACTGAACCCTCTGCGCAGTCGACAACAGCCTCTGATCGATAAATATCTACGGAAATGCATGTGGTAGGTGTCGAGTGTTGGACCAGCGGTGGGGGAAGGCTGGGAGACGGTCACCAAACCCCTGGGTATAAAACCACTGAGAGGGCCAAGGAGAAGGGGGCTGAGAAGGAGAAAACTGAGAGGACAGAGGGAGACCGAAACAGGAACGGAAGCAGCTGAAATTGACCTGAGGTTCTGGGCACGGGGGCAGTAAGCGAAGCTTACTGAATTGGCTGGGAGGAATTGGTTTCCTCGTAATCATTTCAACTTCAGAGAACGAGAGCAGACAGCAATTTACCAGTGAGCAGTTCAGGTAAGTTTTCGTTGTTTTAAGATTATGCATTTTCAGTTTTCAAATCATGAAATTTCAGTTTATAGTTTTTACAAGTTTGCAGCAGTGCAGTTAGCACAGAGCAGAGTCAGCAGCAGTGCAAACGCTTCAGTGACAACGCAAAGTCCAACAACAGTCAGGACTTGGGTGACAGATGCATCATACTGATCACAATTGATTCAATATTTTGGTTGCTTTTTAGTTGTAGTTGCTGTAGTTGCAACAACAACAGATGGAGAGGGAGTTGCAGTGCAGATACAATGTTGGCAGAATTCAGCAGGGTCAGCAGCAACATAGATGCAACTCATATCAGAGTTGCACAGTAACTGGTGGGTAGCAGCAGCCAGACATCAACAATGTGACAGGGGGTGGTGCATAGACAAGGTGTTGCTTCAGTGGGTTGCAGCACTAGAACACATTCCTTGCTAAGAGGGGGTTTTAGTTTTTGTAGCATCGGATGTGTTCTAGCCACGAAATTTGGTAGAGGCTAGAATACATGTGTTCTCCAAAACCCAGAAGTCGTTTATGGAAATTCCACCTAGAGACGACTTAATTAAAATAATTAATCTTTTTTTTAATGGTTTCTAAGTCTAAACTTAGGAAAACTGATTAATTAAAGGGTATTAATTAAGTCATGGTGAGAATCTTCTAGAATAAGACATGGATCAAGTTCTAGTTAATCTTAGGCATCAATTATGTTTTAATCTTGGCCGTTGATGTCTCAATGAGAGATTATAAGACGAAATTTGATGGGGGTTGGAGAACACACTTGAGACACTAAAGAATTTGATTTTGTTGGGGAATCGATCTCCAGAGTAGCAACATTTAGTTGCCGGAGGTGATTCAGTAAGATCGAAGTAGTGAGAGAGGGGCAAGGATAGTAAGGCTGAAGGGAGATTTTCTAGTCCGATGAGTGCATAGTAGAGAGACAGTGAGTTCCACAGAGAGGCAACACATAGCAGAGAGGCAGCGTAGTGCTTCAGAGGGGAAGCTATATTTTGCTGGGGAGAAGCAACGATTTAGTGCCAAGAGTCGAAGTGGGAGCCCGGGGGCTAGGGGAGTGCATTTCCCAATCAACAACTGATCAGTTAGCGAGAGAGACACTGGTGCAAGTTGTGTGACGCAGAACTATGTAGGCTGACGCAGGGACTGTGTAGAGGCAACAGAGAGCAACTCACTTTGAGTGAAGATCAGTGTCGAATCACCAGTGTAAGTGAGATTTTTCTCACTAGATCTTTTGCCATTCATTTCTCTGTATGGATTGCTAGATTTGAGCATCCATAGTCTTGTACTTAGATTTACTACTGCATAATAATAAAACCCTTAGCTGCTGCACTGATTTTCCCAAGTTGGGTTTTTCTAGGGACATTGGTCCAAACATTAACTATGTACTTGTGTGTGTGTTTGCATCTATTCTTGCAGCACTATTTTTCTTCCGTAGTATTGTATTTGTGAAGGCTGCAGTGTATTAGTTTCGATATTTACTGTAGCATGCAGTAAATAGTTTGTTCAGTTTATTTAACAAATAGAGAAAACTTAAATAGTTGCTGCAGTAGGATTCGGGGATTCCGAATTTTCACATAGATGTATATACAACAATCATATTGATTTACAACAAAGATCTTGGCAGCATTTAGCAATCCTCTGCTTCTTGCATATCTTGATGAAGAAAATATTTAACTGATCTTACTCCCTCTTATTCAGGGAGACCACAAGCCTAAGCTTTGTCTTTTCAGAGTGCAAAGTGTCCATCAGGCAACCTGCTCATCATGTGATTTATCCACTCAAACATGCCATAAAACAGGAATGTCCTTTGCTGTACCATATAAAGTGGTATTTGGTGTCAACATGTGAAACACTGGATTCTCTGAGTCCTATTTTGTAATATACAACAATGTGCATAAATTACTGCTTGAAGAGTTTCCTTAAATTTATACATTCGGCTTCAATAGTGCTTTAGAGTAACAGACTTCAGAAATAAAGATGGTCCTCGACATATATATATAGCACTTAGATGTGCTCTTTTTTTGGACAGATCAACAGCGTCCTTTAGATAATCATAATGAGCAGCTTATCAATATATGCAGCTTGACCATACATCAACTTAGAGTCTTTGAATCAAGGTATACCCAAATGTCCCTGTGCATAGTCTAAAACAACTGCTGCATTTTACCAGACCTTTGATGCTTAGAAACAAAGCTAGATCTTACATCTTAAAATTACCTCTTTCATTTGAAAATGGGAGGATCCTTATCTGATGGACAGACATCATCAAAACATTACAGCTCCCTCTGAATCCTTGCTTTAAGAGATCATCAAGCCTTTGTCAATCTGCACTTCATCATTAAGATAAGACTTTATAATTCTTTGATGTCATAACTGCAATCTTCTTCCTTACAGAAAGGAGTGCCACTATACTTTTGATTTGAGGGCAATGATGATAAAGCAGGTGTTGATACACATTCAATTCTGCAAGGTAAACATCCTTACTGCCATGCAGAGTTTGATGTAACTATGGATGTTACAGACACTACTACTGGAGCCTCTTATTGCAAATTTGAATCAGTGTTGCGAACATCTCGATAACATCCCGATTTTATCTTAAAATCACAATTTTTTGGCCTAGCCGATGTTTGCCGATTTTTAAAAATATTTTTATCGTCTCCTAATTTTGTCGATGTATGCCGTTTTTTTAATGATATTTTCCCGATTTTCCCAATTTTTTGGTTTTCCGGACCCTTGCCAATTTTATCCCGATGCCGATGTTCGCAACATTGATTTGAATATTGACATCCGTGCTTAAGATGACATCTTGATTTGTCTACAAGAGTTGAACACTTCACAACAAGTCATAAACTCTTGCTAACTGATTTGTTGTTTCTTGCATACCTCCACAAATGAGCATCATGAGATGATGCCAGGGTCCACTGTAGATGCTTCAAAGGATAAGGAATCCACGATTTACATCTGTCTTTTCACAAATTTGATTGTGAACAAGACTATAATATTGTCATCGACATACAGGGTTTGCATAATGCTGAACAGACCATAAGAGATGTTGAGCTGCTATTCATAGAGTACACCCTCACATAGCAGTCCTGAAGTCATAAATAATAGTGAGGTTTATAGTTTCAGATTTCAAACTTTCAGGAGGATTACTTTTAGTGACATAATCTCAGTTCTGCCACTTCAGGTTTCTTCTTAAAGCTGAAAGTGGTTTGATTCCGTTACAAGAATCAAATGCTTCCTCCGCTTGATGACTGTTGCTATCCTTGGAAAAAAGTTTTACAGGAGATTGCAATGGGATTTCTGTAAATTAAAAAAAACTTCACAGACTGGCTCAACTGATATAAGAAATTCAAGTTGAGTATGTTTCTATCAAAATTCTCTTTTCTACAATGTCATATCCATATGCCCATTCCAATGTTGTTCTACCATACCACTATTATTCTTGTACTGGGGCATATGCTCTATCGCGGCAATGCCACTTCTAGAATATATATCCAGTAGTGAACCATTGTCATTAACTATTGGGATTGCAGTAACATGAGTTTCAAGGGAAAGAGCAGAACTAAGGGTTTCAAATTTCAATTGATTGAAGCATGCCAAAGGGCAATCACCTCCATTCCCTATTTCTGGTATCCATGTACCTATGGGCAACACATAAATGGGCTGCAGCAGCAGTGCCATAGTACTAGCAGCATGTCTGAAATGTCTGCATATACATTTTAGTATTTCAGAAAGAGATGTAAGGTGTAATAGTTGTGGACATGAGCCATCTTGTGTTGAAGAATAGATACCGTAGCAACCTTATTCTGCAAAATTCTCTGCGCCACATCCTTCAGAGAATCATAAGGACTTACATAAGAGATCTCCGAAATGGTGGCATAGACTGATCAGATTGTGGTTTCTTAATAAACATCTTTTGATTTTTCCAAGCAGCGATGGTATATGTCTCATGCTCTTCCTCTAAGAGAATTGCTCCATAATTTCCAAGCACTCTTAGGATTGTGATAAAGTTTGCGGTGCTGAGCATACCTATAAACTCTCCCTTGTTGAAATCCCATAGAGGAGCCACAAAAATACCCTATTGATAAAGTGCATGGAATGCTTGCTTCATAGGCAAACTAATATCCAGAGCCACTACCTTTCCTGATTCGGGAAGCAAATCGTAAGTAGTGCATGTAGATAAAATATCTGCAATTTGGCGTCGAAAAATTTCTATCTCAGCATCTGATATCCTTCGGGGCTGGCTCAACCTTCTGAAAGACATTAGGATCTACGTCCATGCAGGATCTTGATATCAATAGCTCTGGACTTACAGCTGTAGGTAAAAGTTCTGGCCCAGTAACGAACAAAACATTGTTGACAGTCCCAAAGGTAGGTGCAGAACCATATAGGATGCTAAACAGTGACAGGATTATCTCCGAAATGTAAGCTATAGAACCGGGCCAACTGTGCAAAGTCATCTATAGGGAGAACGAGTCAACTGAATTGAATCATGTACAAAAAGGACCGAACTATATGAGATTGGGTGATACCTTTTGATTGTGTCAATTGAGGGATGACATATAAAACATGAAGTGCGAGAATCTCAGAAAAAAAACATCTCCTGCGCTATCCCGTATGGCCTCATTCCAGTTAGATGCCTGATGATGCAGTCCTCCAAAACAGGTACTTAAATCTTTCAAACAAGGTACCACAGTAGATTCCGATTTTCAAAGCAAAATATTCTACCACAAACAAATGCACAGAAGAGTCAAATTCGGCTAGAAATGAAGAGACTCAGTCCTCCCTAATAAGCATAGAGCTGCTGAAGCGAACTAGTGACTGTCCTGAATTCTTATGCCAGAGGTCAAAGATGGGTAGAAGACTCAGGTTTAAGACCGAAGGTAATGAAGGACAAGTAATTGTGCTAGATTTATGTTAAAATTGGCAACTAGGGCCAACTTCCACCTTAGGACAGCTCATATGATGGAAATGATTATTGCATTGGATTCATCTTTCGGAGAGGTACAATTTTGACATAAAGATCATCTCATTCTGACAAACAGGAATAGAATTATGAATTTATTCTTTGTATGGGCAAATTGTCAAGGTCAGCCTCAATCAAATGTAGGCTCACGAAGCCCAATGGATGGGTCTCCTCACCCTCAACGAATTGTATAAATAAGAGTGACTCTTCTCTCGTTTGGACATCATCACACATCACATCATCTCTCTATTCTCTTGTATGGTTCGTACTATTTGGAGGCAACCTCTCCCTTCTTCGCACGTGTGACAGGAGGCCGAGTTTTTCTTGGTCAAAACAGGCCGAAATTTCAGAGCTTCAGTCCAGCGTTGACCAACGTTGACCAAGGGAGATTTGACCATCTTTGACTTCTGTTTTTGGGCTAGAATTCCAATTTCTCTAGGCGCATTTATTGGCACAAAAATCGAGGAGTTTGGGACAGTTTGACCAGCATTGACTTCAGGCTGACTTCAGATTTGACTACTGAAAATTACAGCAGTGTTTCTCTCTCCTTTGTGTAATGTCCCTTCCTAAATTATTTTGGAACAAGATTAATTTCTACATTTTGGGGCCAATTTTGGAGGTGATGGGACCCATTCGATTTTATTAGGAGGCTAGACTTAGTAGAAGTTATTTCGATGTGGTTAATTTATACATGGGGGCCACCCACACTAGGAGAACACACATTCCCTAGTTTGATTTGCATGGAGGGAAGTCAATGGTCAAGTGAGAGACCCACGATGGAGGGAAAATGGAGGGAAAAGTGCTCCATGAAATCTATATAAGGAAGGCAACTCTCCTCATTTCAACATCTTATCTTTTGACATATTGAACTCAATCTTAGTTGCTCGAGCTGCTTAGCCGGGTAACTGTGTTGTTTAGCACACAAGTGTCTCTGAGCGGAGATCTCAACCCTTGCTTTGGTGGACTTCGAGTGCCAGCCCTAGGAGGGAGTTTTTCTTCACTTCAATTCGTAGAAAAGACAGGGAGACAAGTTACAACATCTATAGTCGAGTTCCAATAGTAGGGAGACGAGTTACAACAGCTGTAGTGGAGTTCTAGCAACATGGGAAGTAAAAAGGAGGCAAAGTTACAGCTGCAGGGAAAGGAGTAGCAGGAGGGCCGAATTACAGCTGCAGGAAAATAACAGCAAGGAGGTTGAGTTCCAGCAGCAGGGAGAGTAGCAGCAATGCAAAGCAAGGAGAGTCACAACAACGCAGAACAGGGAGAGTAACAACAACACAGGGACTGTGCAACCATTGGAGTGAGATTCATTGGGGCAACATTATCCTGGGGATTTTGGAGCTGGAGAGTTGTGAGATCATTTGGAGGGCCATTTGAGGAGGATTGCGCTAGTGGGGAGTGCAAAGATTGACAGGATCAGCCACAGCAACAATATTCGTATTTGGAGGAGGGCCAAGTTGTGAAGGGCCAATTTTTGAAGGTTGGAACCAAGGGAAACCCTTTTTGGGTTTTTTTTTTGTGTTTTTGGCAGGGAGTAAGTTCCTAATTTTAAAAAATTTTCTAGGCAGATCTGAGGGGTCAAACAGAGGTCCCAACTCAACGAGCAGCTAGAGGAGCTAGGGGGAATTTGGGTCGAAATTCCAAAGTCAACATTTGGCCAATTCCTTCGTGGGCTATTATGGGTTTCTTACGTAGAGCCTGGGATTAATCTCCCAGAACTTTCCGAGCAACAAGGAACGCTCTAATAGTAGATCATTTCAGGCAGCAACAACTTTCTGGGCAGTAACAGCGCAACTCTCAGGTCGGATTACCAACATATTTGAGGAGGTTGTTCCATTGTTCATTTTAGGCTTTGCTAGCTTGCCTAGAGCAAGCCCGGGTGCACACATTCCAACACCTTCTTGTACACCTCGTCCCATTTTAATAAAATGAGTAGACAATGCAGTTTGGTATCAATTTTGTGGTATGATGTTCTAATTTAATTTTTATGTTGTTGTTTTTATTGTTTGCTTTGCATAGCACTATTTTTCCTAGTTTGGAACATTACACTTTGACTGGTTTGACCAAATTATTTTGGGCTGACTTTGACTCTCGTGAAAGGCCGAATTAGACCACTGTTGACTGAGCTGCTTTGAGGACATTTTGGGATAACTTTGACCACTGTTGACTTTTTGGTTATCTGTTAGTTTGACTGCTAATTTGGCAGATCTGTTTTGGGCTTGTATTTATGATATTTTTACTCTCTCTGCTGAACTATTGAAGAATAATAAGAAGATTTGATCAAAGGGTTTCCCCACATTGGGGTTTGTCCCTGGCATCCGCCACATCTTGGGTCCCCTTGTCTTGGCATGTCTTCTGCATATGATTTTATGTTCTATTTGCATTTACTGTTAATGTTTATAAGTTAATGTGATTGCTACTCGATATAATTGGAAGTTGTCATTGGGCTGCTAAAGGATCATTGAAGTAAATTGTGCTTAATCATAGAACATACCATTGTTATCTAAAATTAACAATTTAGCACCTTGCAATAAGACTGAACTTTCAAGTGACCAAAATAAATAAACAACCCTTATTCCTTTGTTGATGCTTGCGTTACAACTCCTCAGGGTTACTTGTAGGTCTTGATAGAGATCTCAGCTTTGAAAGATAATTCTCCTTCTTAGAAGAAGGATTCTTGTCTTGGTATTGTTATAGCTGACAGTCTTGCAGAGAGAGGAGAACATGGAGCTTTGTTCACAAATTTCCCTTAGTGATTGCTTTCTCTTCCTTGAGCTTGTCCTCACCTGAGCTTTGATACCAAGTTAAATTTTGGTTAACATGTTCTTTGCTTAGGACAATTAGTTCAATGATTTAGATGAGCCCAAGTTTAATTCCATTTATAGCAATTGCATAAACTATTATTCATTGACAATAATTATCGAAAGAACATAAGTGATCATATGCAGAAGACAAGCCATGACAAGAGAACACTGAAATTGGCTAAATCCAGGGAGACACCCCAAGATAGGGAAAACCCTTGATCAAATCTTCTTATTATAAATATCAAGTATTCAACACAGAGAGAGAGTACAATAATCAAAATGACTTGCCAAATTGTGTGGATCCAATATTGCTTCCCTGAGCAATTAAATGACTCTATCAAACCATGAAATTCTGATCCAGGAATCTTCCTGAAGTAAGGTTTGGTTAGGGCTTCTTGAAGATCACTGTCTTCCAACTTGACTCGTTCCAAAACTCTTCATATCAGCTACGACCTTCCAAGACAAACATGAAGATATAGAATAACTGAGCCATTTTATTAATCTCGAGAATGATGAGTACAATGAGTAAGGAAAATGGAACCTGGGCTTGCTACTGGAAGCTATGCAAAATCCAGGTGAGACAACTCTGATCTGGAAGAAATGCTGGCCCAAACTAGAACTACGCACTACCCAAGAAATCACTGTTGCTGCTGCTAGAATGGGACTGGAGATTCTGCTCTGTAGAATGCCTAGACCGCCTTGAAATTGCAGCCATGGGTTCCACTCCTCATACCCAAAAATACCCAGAAAGGGTTTGGCCTAACTCCAAGCCCAAACTGAGCCTACAAAGTGATGGAAATTTATCAGCTAATAAGCTATATGCCTTGCTATAAGAATGAGGATTTCGGGCCCGAATATCACCCAATTTTTTTTGTAAAATTATCCAGAGACGCCTCTCAATAAACCCACAAAAACCCAGAAGGGGTTTGTCCCAACTCCAAGCCAAAACTAAACCCACAAAGTGATGCAAATTTATCAGCTAATACGGAATACACCCTACTATAAGAATGAGGATTTTAGGTCCAAATATTGCCCAGAAATTTTTGTAAAATTAGAAAGAGACTCCTCTCAATAAACCCACAAAAATGCAGAAAGATTTTGGGCTGAATCCACTGACCATCGGCGACCCCCAACAAGTGTGAATTGCCCAATCTGGGCAGAAAATGCCTCACAGTTTTGATACTACCGAATTATGCCCAAATCTACCATGAGAAATTTCTCTAAGCTCTGGCTAAATTCTCTACTGAGAAATACCTCCTATCTCCAACCCTTATCTCTCCCGATTCCACTTCTCTAAACCCCTACGTAGCATTTGGTCAATAACTTCTGCGCCCTTGCCAAAATATAGATAAATCGACCCAGGTAATAGCATCCAATCTAGCTTGGCAAATCACTATCCAAACTCTAGTCTAATAATAAGAAAATTCCCTACAAAATCTTGGAGCTTCTAACCCTCACTTGCTCCCACAATGTGCTCCACAAAATATATTTGCGCCCAAGAAAAACGCACTACTGAATAAACTCTTACAATGATGTCCAATGGAAGCTCTGAATTGAGCTCCCCAAATTTCCTCACTTTCTTCGAAATGAGAGTGGAATTGTACTTGGAATTCCTGGCGCTAAACAATACTCTGGCCCTTGTGCTAAACAACTCCAAGAGAAGTTGAAATATGAAGTGTAATAGCCAAAAGGTAATCCACAAAATGAGTCCATCCTCTTATGATTTCTCCTCATGTCTCTAGACTCCTTTTTTAATATTATTGTTTTAGTGGGGGCCATTTTCCATTAAGTTACGTTTGCTGCCATTTAAGAAAATAATAATTTTCCGCTATTCTCCAATAAAAGAAAAGTAGCTACCTTTACCCAATAATATTTTCCCCTTTTTAATTAATATTACTAAAATTAGGCAAAATTCCTTAGTGACTCCCATGCTCACAAAATTAGGGATATCGCACACATCTATTTGCTTCATTGATCCATAAGCTAAGTGCTTGAGGTAAGCCTTACCTTTGCTGAAGATGACATCATAACCCTTGTCCTCTAGAGTTGCAACTAAAACAAAGCTCTTCTTCAGGCTTGGAGCATAGAGGCCATCTCTGAGATGGAGAGAGCTCCCTAACTCCCTCTCAAAGTTGATAGTACCAACTCCCCTAGTCATATACTTGCCGTCATTTCCAAGATCAATGTGGAACTGCATGCCCTTCTCCTTTAACTAGTTGAAATAGTCCTTGTTCCTATCATGTGGAAGGATGCTTCATAATCAATATACCATATGTTGCTGCCTATTGAGCTTGCCATGCAAGCTACCAATGGGAAATATTTCTCGAACCGAGAAGAAAACCCATCTTCCTCAGTTGATGTTGCACATGATCCTTATTGGACCCCTTCTTTTGATTAGGACACTTGGTGTCATAGTGCCTGAACTTGTGGCAACGGAAGCACATGATCTTGCACAAATATTTCTTCTTCTTCTCACCCTTCTGAGTGGACTTGGCCTTTCCTTGGCCCTTTTTTCCCTTGGCTTTTCTGCATTTGCTTGCCAAGGCAAAGGTCTCCTTGTCATTGGTCTTTGCTGATCTTCCAACTTTCGTACCTCCCTGGATTTCTTCTTTGACGCAATTTGACCACATCCTTTCCCAGCTGGGAATATTCACTTTGCCAATCACTGCATCTTTGAAATTCTCCCAAGAATTATGAAGTCGTAGAGGCACAAGACACACAAGTTCACTATCTGCTACAATCTCACCCACTCCATCTAGCTCATCCCGTACCTGGGTGAACTTGGAAAGATAAGTAATGATGGGCTCTCCTTTGCTCATCCAAATATTTCTTAGCTTGTCCTTGAGAGCAAGCTTCCTGACATCTCTGGAACCCTAATACAAATCTAAGATGGCTTTCCAGATAACATATGTTGTCTTCTTCCCATGGAGATGAGGGATAATATGGCCTTTGATCCCTTAGAGAATGGTCCTGCTAGCCTTGGTGTCATTCTTGTTATGCTGGATCAACTGTTGGGCATCTTGACGTGGAGCTACTGGGTGCTTCACAAATTCTAGCACCCCATTGTCTTCCAACACCACTGAGATTCGCTCCTTCCATGAGTAGAAGTTAGAGGCTACTTCTAAACAATGATTTGCCCTTAGTCCTTGGAACGCCATACTGCTAACTAAAGAACTTTTGTTCAAAAATCTAGCGCAAGCCTTCTTGGTTGATCTAGGCTTTTCACTAACTGATCAACTTGGTGTTGGTCTTTATACTGATCTTTGCTCTGATACCATGTTAAATTTCCATGAAACTCTACAACTACTTAGATGAATAACTGAAAACAAGGCAACTAAATACTGAAACCAAATTTATTTTCACCAAGGTACAAAGTTTCTTAGCAACTTATAAGCAACGGAATAAAACACCTTGGATAAAAACACATCACACATATTGATATGCTTGTTTACCTAGGAAAACCAAATGGGAAAGTCTGCTATCTTTGTTGTGGTATTTTATTGATAGTTCTAGAGTAATCCAATCTATTACAAAGCAATCTGTTTCTCTGAGAACACTCTTGTTCTCGTGTTGGACTAGCCTCAATTTGCCCTGATATTTGTGCACTAGCAGTCCTTATTTCCTTGCGCACTAGGTCCCTATTTCCTAGCACACAAGGGCTCCTATTCTCTTTGGGAAATCTCCTATTTTCTAGCACACAAGTTTCCTATTCTCTTGTGCATAATTGCTCTTATTCTCTTGCCCATAATTGTTGCTTAGTTGTGTGCACACACAACAAAGATGATCACACAAACTTGTGATGAATTGTGCCTCCGTCCTTCTCTTTATAGGTAAACTTCAATCAAAGTTCTGGAAAGTTTCGGGATATAATTTGCATCATTGAAAAGGGTTTTGTTGAATTTAATTGCAAGATTTGAAGCAACCCTCGTTACTAGATCTAAAGCTATTACGTGCGGCCTAATTAACTTATATTCTGCGGCCTGGAGTATATCCTGTACAAAGGTCAATTGGGTTTGTTTTATCTAAGGATATTTGCTTGGGTTCATTGCCTTAATTCCTTTTGCAGGTGTGATACATCTCCATTGATCCAAGAAGTGATATTGTTGGGCTTATTTAGCTTTGCATCATACATTATAAGTGTTCTGAATAGTGGTTTGCATCATATATTATAGTGTGATCTTGCACTTCTCACTCTACAACATATGGATCTCACATAGTGTTGTTGAGAAATCTAGGGCAATGATATTAAGTGATTTCTCTTCAATTAGTAACTGCTTGTGAGTGCTTTTTACATCTTTAACTTAGGATCCTCTTTTACTTAGGTTATTAGTGTTCTTCTTCATCAAACAACGACCAATGCGTAAACCATAAAGAGACAAGAGACACCGACTATAGGCTATCAGCCAGGGCCAAATCCTCTCACTGTTTGAGAGGAAAACCCAAACAAATTCTTCTTATAGAGATTCCAATTGATGAATACCAAGACCATGACCCTTGACCTATTTGCTACTCCAAGAACAAGACACAAGTTCTCTTGACAATCAATCTTTTGCTCCTTTCCTCTTCTCGACTCCTCTTCCACTTCAATGTTCTTCAGTGTCTTCATCAAGTCATCCTTGTTTGTACTTCCTTTCAATGTGTTTGCATACCAAGATCCATGTCACTGTATTAGCATCAAATACTTGTCACTGTGTTGTACCAAGACCTCATCACTGTAATAGCACCAAGATCTCAATACTGTCATAGCACCGAGATCTTATCACATCATTGTAGCTGCACCGTGACATTTTCTTTGTGATGGCACCAAACCTTTCTCACTTTGGTAGCACCGAATTGTGGATATTGTGGTAGCAACTAATCTGGAATAACACCGAACTGTGGGACCTTCTTACTGTGATGGTACCGAACCCTCCTCACTGTGGTAGCATCGAACCTTGGATACTGTGTTAGCATCGAACTGGTGTTTATGTTCTCCACTGTAATCTGCATTAGTATCACAAAGAAGTATGGCGAGAATATCCGTTATAGAAATTTCATCGTAGATTAAACTGATTATGCAATGTACTAAAGCAAAATACTTAATCTACTTCTACAATCAAACTTGTGGAAGCTTAATTGATTTTGAGCAAGATCAAATAGAACACATATAACAGAGAAGAAGATTAATCACACATGAAACACAAAAGAATACTCTGGGGAAAGCCTCAGCTAAAAACCCTGCTATCTATATTATCATACAAGTGGAAATATCTCAGGATTACACAAAGCTTTAGCTCTTAAGCTATCCAACTCTCAGTACAATCCCTCACTGCTGCTCATAGACAGAATAGACAACACATATGCCTTCCTTCAGTCCTCCAAGCCTCCTATTTCCTTGTGCAGTTTCTCATGGGTCCTCCAGCTACAACCTGTGCGATTCTCACCTCACACACAACATTGACCTTTGAAATAACGGCGCAATCCTGAAGGAGTGAATTCCTTCTGCATGGATGAGTTTCTTTTATAGGAACATTCCTCCAACTGACAGTACACTGTCCCTTCCTTTAATCTCAACTGGGTTTTTCTCTGAACTGACATGCATGAGTTATTTATGAGAGAATATTCAGTTATCTGGAGAACACTAGTTGCATGCATGCATGCATTAACTGATTGAACTACACAAT
>APFE030253299.1:203180-231433 GCA_000404065.3 Pinus taeda | reverse complement strand
TGTTTGATTTTCTCCAACTAATTAACTCAAGATGAATTAATTATTTATTTTTCAAACAACTAGTGAGACTAAATTCGAATTTTAATTCTCAATTTTAATTCAGGGACTAATTAAAATTGGAATATATCCTGAAATGCTATTTATAGTAATGCTATTTTTAGCATTTCTATTTTATCATTTCTTGTTGCTATTTTCCACACTGGTACCTGAAATGCTATTTATAGCATTTCTATTTTTAACATTTCTTGTTGCTATTTTCAACATCCGTGTGATCCATTCGAACTTGTTTCTGTAGTTACTTGAAATTCTTTTTGCAATTAGCCCTTGAAATCTCTTCTTCTGAAATTTTGTCTGAACTTGTCTTCTCTAAAATCTGTGTTATGAAATGAAATTCGGACAACCCTATTTTTACTAGTTTGCCACTATAATAAGCCGACCTGAGTAAGGTGAACCGACATGGCAGTTCAGAGGAGATAATTTCATTTGAAGCTGACTTGAAGAGGGATGACTTGTGCTTGACTTGGAGGGCTACTTGACAATCCTATTGACTCATACATAAGTGTAATATGCCCAAGAAGGGTCATGTTACCCACCATTTTGTGGGTGATATCCCTAGGGGATTTTTTTTTTCTCCAAGATGGTCCTCAGTCGGCAGCCAACAGTCCCTTGCAGCCACCAACTAGTTCATTGTTCCATTTCTCCGCCCCCTGAGCTAGCCATGCAGTCCCTCATCCATCTGTCATGATTGTATGTTTGAAGGTGGGCCTCCTGAACCTAAAGTTATGCCTTGTCATTTGGCAATTGAGTAGTGTAGTTTGCTTATCATGGACACTTCTGGGCATGGATTAATGGGGGGGTTCAACAGAAAGAGTGGGCTAGGTTTATGCTCTTGTCCCCTAGACCCCTTTTGGATATTAACCTTGGATTCTAGTCCCGTGGGATCTCTTTTATTGCCCATTTGGCTTTAGGGATGGTATTTCACGGGAAACCTTGATTTTGGTTGCATGGTCCTGCTCCCTTTTCTGCATATATTACCCCCTTTTACTCATTATTACCCCATTCATCATTTGTCCCAACTGGGTCCACATTCCTACATTGGGTTCACATAAGGTTAGCTCGCCTCTTCTCCTTGCCCACACCTTGGGTCAGGCCTGGAATGATGCCTCTAAGGTTGATGTAGCTAAGAAGAAAGATAACAACATATTTGGCCACATTCAGTAGGAAAATGTACCACAAAATGTAAAAGATGGTCGAGACAAACACATTTAGCACGTGGGCAAAAGCTATTACATGAGCTCTACCCCATCCTCATGGCCATCACCCTGGTTCCTATAGGTTCTACGAGCCTCCTTCATCATACAGGAACACATGATTGTCCCAACCCCTGGCAGGCAATGAACCACCCTAACTTAAACAGGGGGTATTCACTTCTATATCCCATACATCATCCTCTTACCCCTTGAGCCTCGAGCAGTTAATCATAAAAAGACAAAAGACATATAAAGAAGGGTGGAAATATCAAGTCTGAGGCACCTCATGTACCACAATTGCTCCCTCCTATATGTTATAAACCCAAGTGTGGGCTTCCCTTTTATTAGCTACCCTTGCACCCTAGCATGTGGCCCAGGGCTGCCCCTTCTCATCCCTCACTTCATTCACCTATCTATCACATACCACCACCTTTTAAAAGATGTACCTTGAGCATATTATCCCATTTATAAGTAGAAACCACCTAATAGGATACTTGGTTAACCCCATTTGGAGTTTGGGAGACGTTGGCACATCGCGAAGCCCATTATGGAAGGGCAGACCATTATGAAATTCCCACTTGTGGTCCATGGGTGGTAAGTTTATTTACTTGATTTTTCTAATGACTTGTTGTATTGGAAGGCTAGGGGATGCATTGGCTCTTATGTAGGATTGCAGACGGTCTCCATCTTGGGTTTGGTCTCCCTATACGGGGTCCTAATCCTCCAGAGGGCTGCATTGGGAAATGTAGGGTGTGTGTTGAGAGCCATGGGCCTCCACAACAATAGACAACACTACAGGGATCCCCGAGGATGTTCAGAGATGTTCGAGATTTACCTATTGCACGAGGAAGATGCACCTGGTTCACCTTTGCCTAGTCGACCCCACAGATGTACCATACACTTGGCAGCTGACCCAGGACTTGTAGGATGATGTGGCATCCCCTACACCATCATCAAAGTCCTTGCAGATGATCTACAGGCATCTTTGACTCATTTGGAAACCCATGTGGTTATTATTGTGACCCCGCACCCACTAGGAGGACCACAGGTCTATTGTTGGAGAACAAGGGGCCAACCCTATGTCCATCACTTTTGAGGGTCCTGTTTTTCATTATGGCACCTATGGACCTCACCAAGTCTCTTGGAGGGCCCTATGACATGTGTTATTCATCGTTTGACCTCTTAAGAGGCTTATTATTTCATTTATGAGCTAGTTTGGTGGGCTTGTCGCCAAAAGTTAGGTTATTAGCACATTATTTTATTTTTGGGACTTATGTAGGCCTAAGAGACTAATTCAAACTCTTAATTAGTGTATAAATACAAGTGAGATGAGTTCATTTTCTTATCATCACTTGGATTAGTCATTAGCTCTTTTGAGAATTTCACATTCTTTGGAGGAGGAGATTTTTGGTTGAATGAATGAATTTTAATGTTTGGTTAAATCTTCTTTATCTTGGAGCTGCTCTTGTTGGCAAATTTGATGATTGGATATAATCTTCTTGCATGTAAGTACCTTTAAATGCTATTTTTGTTATGTAATTTTGCCGCATCATGATGCTGGGAATGTCGCTATTCTAGGGCTTATTTACTGCACCAATTTATGCAAGGTTGTGGAAATTAAGTTTCTAAATGGTATTGTATCATAATTGGGCCATGCAATGAATGAATCAATTTTTCTAGGGAAAATTATTTCTCCTGATTAGTCATCGAATTATGCTAAACGAAGTATAAAGACCTTGAAGCTGCTTAAAATTAGCCCTAAGCCTAGCGAAGTGTCTTCTAGGCCTCCTTGATAAGTTTAAATCGAGCCAAACCCTAATTTATCCATGACTCCATCTCTCCCAAAGAGCAAGGCACTGGTCTTCCATTGGTGATCACTTTAAAGAATATTTTTCTTCACCTTCTTGTTGGGAATCACGATTGCCGTTAGACCAAAACCTGCAGGTGTTAGTCAACAATCGCATCACCAAAGATAAGGATCCACGAGAGGTGGTTAGTCCATGTCATGAAACACATGGGGAGCCTTGGTTTATCCAATGTCCAACAATCTCCCCCCCAACGTGAGCCGGGTGTGTATCGAACTCGTGACCTATGCTCTGATACCACTTGTTGGGAATCACGATTGTCGTTAGACCAAAACCTGCAAGTGTTAGTCAACGATCGCATCGCCAAAGATAAGGATCCACGAGAGGCTGTTAGTCCATGTTGCGAAACACACAGGGAGCGTTGGTTTATCCAATGTCCAACAATATTGTTGGAAATACTAAGAGGGGGGGGTGAATCAATATTTCTTTTCAATTGTTACTTTTACCAGTTAGATCACTTATATTTAGAACACAAAATGAACAATAGAAATAAATGCTTTTATTAATATAATCTTTACAATGAATGAATCTTCAGTTATCCCTTCACTTAGTCTCCACGTCACGTCATCAATGACAACCTTGTCATACAGAAAGTGTCACCACTGTTCTTCTAATACCCAATCAATCTCTTCAAGTTACCTCATCTTGACATCAACATTGCATTATGATCTTCAATACAACACTTCAATGTGTCTTCAATGAACTGCACGAAGTTCTGCAGCAGCTCTAATAATAGTTCTGCGCCTTCTTCAAATCTGGTCCAAGGTTAGTCCCAAAGATTACTTCAAGTTACCTCCAAAGCTCTGCACCAAAGTTTGCACCATGACTTCTGCACTGCACCAATATTTCAACACCAGATTATCTCAAGACTACTAGACCACTGCTGCACCAAGACTTCAGCACTAGATTGTGACAGTTCTTCTTTACAAATGTCCTTGCACCACACTGCACTAGACCATTGTTCAAACTGTTCCAATACTTCTACACAAGGATTTATACACCATACTGCACCATAGTTCAACTATCCAACTGTCCAAGGGATACTACAATCCATCAATGCCACTGTTCAAGAGGAGATATTGTAGTCTAGCAATGCCACTGTCAATAGAATATACCACAATCTCTGTTTGGGCTAATGGGATCAGATGGGTGATGATGACACATTTTGAAGTAGTGGTTTGTGCACAGATGTCTGAGCACTGTGTCAATGCACAGTCCGAGGCACCATTACTCATTGTCTCAATTGAGCCACAAGAACCACAATTTTACACCAGTCCGAGTCTCTGATCTTCTATATAGTTCAAGGTCTAAGTTCAAGTCCGAGGTTACACATCTAAGATTGCACCATACGTCACATGAAGATGGCACAAATCTGAGTCATAGTAATGGTGCACATTACCGAGAGTAATAAATGTTGCCACAGTCTGAGACCTAGAGAGCACACAACATTCAAGTCTTTTACTTGAATCCGAGCACTGTCCGAGCAAGATATATGTATCATAGTCTTGTTTAAACCTCCGAGTTACTATTAATACCACATTCCACTGTCTATATCTGAGCCACAGTGCTTCATTCCGAGTTGAAGACAACGTACAGGATATATGGCCTAAATGAGTGACAGTCCAAGCAATACTAGAGCCAGTCAAAGATCTGATGTATTTTATATCCCAAAAACAAAAATGTCACCTCTTCTTCTTTAATATTTATGCTTCTTGTCTTGCAGTCCTTTAGGTTCACGAGATTGAAATCCTTCACCCTTTTCTGTAATAGATGACCGAAATTAATAGTGAAAGAATGAAGTCGGAGGCCTAATAGATAGGGTTTTTGTCATGCTAAACAAATAGACATGTCTCTATAGGTAGGCCAACATGAGGACTCTAACACAGGGTGGCTCCATGTCTAGAATTAAGTCAAATTAATAACTTAACTTCAAAAATTCATTTCTCCCAAATAACTTCAAAAATTCATTTCTCCCAAACCGCTTGGAGTTTCGCGTTGAGTAATAGCTCATTGGAAACAAAAAATTATGCTCTTTAAGATGGTGAAGGTCTCATGGTGAGATTTTGCTTCTAAGTAGGTGAAAAATATTTTTTAATGTGACTGGTCCTTTTTGAGTGCAGAAACAAAGCGTAGGGCTTCTTCATGGTGATTCATTTGTTAGTAATCTTGTCCTTGTCATGTCCTTGTCTTGTCCTTGTCATGTCCTTGTCTTCATAGGGTTATCATTATTATGTCCTTGCCTTCCTCAATGTAGGGTCATCATCATGCTTGCCTTCTTTAATGTAGGGACACTATCATGTCCTTGATTGCCTTCTTCATCACCTTGTCTCCTTCAACATGTGGAGGTTTGTCATCATGTGGTGTCATCATGAAGATCATTGGAGGTAGGGCATGTCATCATGTTTATATTCCACATAAGTCACTATGTAGTCTTTTATCATAGACATGTCATCAAGAAGCATGATTGGCACTTCATCAAGTTAAACAAGAGTTGTAGTCATCTTCTTGCATCTTCAAGAATATTTTCCATCCAGTCATTGCTATATCAACGATCAACTATTGACATCAATGACAATCTAGATTAACATAACTCTTTCTTTCTAGGCCTAGCCTACATAGGTCACCTAGGGTATCAATTATCTCACAATATAGCCATCCAAATACTTAGAGTTTTGGTCCACAAGTACGCTGGAGTTTGCTCTAGAGGCCCTCCAAATTTGAGGCAAATTCGACAATGGGATCTTGAGATATTGCAACCCCTAGTTGAAGGATCGTTTCTTGCCCTAGGTTTCCTTTGGCTACTGACCTCATTGGGATTATTGCATCAAATTTAAATAAAATTTCTTCTTAATCCCTTTCTCCCCCTCAATTAGGTTAAGCGCACCTTTGTTTGATAAATTCCACCCCCTTGACCTAATTCTGGGTCCACTTGGTCCCACAACTTATTGAAGCCAATTTCACAAAGACCACTTGGAATCCAAGTTTCCACAAAGATTTTATGAGCTAAGAGTCTTCTTAACAAGTCATATACTCAAACCCTAGCTCTTAGGATTCCCCTAAGCGCTTCCTAGAGAGCCTTTCATCTTGCTTTCAAAGCAAGCAAGCCATATATTTGAGCCTCTCTTGTGAATAGGCTTCTAGGATCACCTCTCATCCTATCAGTTATCCATTCATTTTTGTGATCCTTATTATAACGGATCTCCTCCCATCGGTGAAAGTCCATAAAGAGTGGGGAGATTTAGCCGAGGTGATAGTGGGCTATTGCTCCATTGTTGCCCTTGACCTAGTAGTAGCCCTTCAAGGATGCCCTTTTAGGACCCCTGCTAGTTTGAGTGGTAACAAGTCCTTCATACATGACATAGAATCAAATTGATTTTATGAACAATCCCAAGGACTCACAATGGGAGTCATACTAAAATAAAATTCCTTGCTCATGAAACCCATGAGACAAGCATAATAATAATTCTATTTTTCCTAATTATCATCAATTACATAAAATCACAATTGCACGTCATTATGAAGACCAAACCTAGTTACTTTTCAACAAGTATCATTGTTATATCTCTGTGCATCGTGGCATCTCTACAGTAAATTCACTATGTTTTATGTTCTTGCAGACTATCTCCGAGGACAAGAACAAGGAGGATTGAAGACATTCGTATTTTGTTTTTTCACTGGTTGATGCCTTCATCTCCGAGGCTAATAGTGGCTCATCATACATGCTGAAGCTTGCACTTATCTTTCTCTGTGGCTTGACATATTTTTCTAAGGATTATTGTGAATATTCTCATGGTCTGTATTAATTCTTGAGGATCAATACTCACACCAGTGGCTCGAAATTCCGCGTGGCTCGTTACTTTGTGGGATCGAATCTACTGTGGTTCTCTGCAATAACTCACACATAGTATCTCTGTAATCTGTATACAATGGCCTGCATTCTATATTGATGGATGATCTGTGGTTTGTTTAATGACTCACATTGGTTATCTTTGGAACTCGCATTTCTGTGCATTGCATTGACCTTTTAAGGCTCACTTCATTTTTTGAGTCTCGCACTATATACCTGTGTAATAGTGTTGATGGTCATAATACTTGGCAATATCTTTGATGTATATGACTGTGACAATAACCTTGATGCAAGACAGTGACCATGTTAACAATGACTAAAATGTATAACAATGACTTGGATATAATAGTGATGACAATGGTCTGTGTGTTAGTGAAACAATGATCTTGTTGATAGTGAAACAATGACCTTATTGACAATAATCTATATGATAGTGAGACCGTGAGGCAGTGATCTATAAGACAGTGAGATTGTGACCTATGTGACAGTGTCTTGGAGGCATGGACGCATGATTATGATCTATATGTCAGTGACCTTGTTGCATATTAGTGACCTTGATGTACAACTATGTTACACGGATGACACTTACAGTAACCGCAGAGGTGATTGAGTGTCTGATTGATTGGTTGACTTGTTGGTTGTAAGGGAGACTGAAGACTCCTACAGACTTGGATCTGTAAAACTCTTCAGGACTTGGAGAGAATTAGCTTCCTTCCAACCTTGTTAGTAAAGCCCTTGGGGAATATTCCACTTTCTTCCAGTATAAGTTGCATGTTGCGGGGAAACGGGTACGAGTTTCTGAAACATGAGCCCCCCAAATTTTGGAAATGGGGAAACGCGATATATAATATATATATATATATATATATATATATATATATATATTAGGACATTTAAGAAATGTTATGTGCAATCACAAAGCATACATGATACCTTATAATTTATTACATTTAAAGTTTAAACATTATGGTTAAATTTACATCACATTTACTCATGAATGATCACATAATGAAAATAACAATATCAAAATATATATGAGGTTGCAGGTACAATAAATACTATGAGGCTGCAAGTACTTTAAAGACAAAACTCTAATCCTCATCGTTATAATCCTCATAAAAAATATAAGTAGAAGCATGCTCAACAATGAATGGTGGTGATAAAGAAGATGATTGGCCAATTCCACTTCTAGGCTGGACCTCAATATTCAGGGCAGCAAGAGGGAGCTCCAAATCAGGACTTTCTGGATCCACATCCCATTCTTTAGAAGGGCCATTGCTATATTTTGGATGCCTACGAGATGCAAGGCAAAGGTTGGAGTGCACATAAACAAGATCCTTTGCCTTCTATGAGCCCAACCTGTTGCACTTCTAAAAATGAATAAAACCATAGGTGCTCCAATTCCTTTTTGCTGATGAAGAGCTTGCCACTTGTGAAATAAAACGAATGGCAAGGTTTTGCAAATGTACACCATTTGATCCATGACAAATCCGCCACCTAACTAGATTCATTGTGATTCTCTCCTCCAAAGATGATACATATGAATAATCATCTAATCCTGCAACAAAATTGGCAAATTCTTCCTTCACTTGCTTATGTAGATGAGCTAGAAACATTATCATAAGGGCTTTTTTCACCCGATTAACCACCTCTTTATCCTTATGGGGTGCCTTCCTCTTCCCATTGCTTTGAGCAATAAGCTCCTCATCATAAAATTTGGGGTTCAAGGCATGCGCTAAAGTGTGCAATGGAGTGTTGAAGTTGTTCCACCTATCAACAATGATTTTCTTTGTAATGTTCCAAAAAGGAAATAATAGTGATAAACAAAGTAAAATACCATACAACACCGAAATATTTAAACAACAATCAAACACCCACAATTTACACCGAAACTTCACCAAATTCAACGATTTTATTATATATGGAGAAGAGTACAATGCATGAAATGTGTGCACATGGGATTGCCAAAGCAAGCTAAACAATCCCAGGTGAGAAAGATGCTACCCAGATGCAGAGGAAAGGCTTCTCCTTCATGTTTTGCGTTGGCTCTGGAAATTCTGCAACTGTTGGTTGAAAGAAACCCTTGTTTGAGCCTCCAAAATGCTCAGAAAGCTCTGCCAAATTAATCTTGAGCTCTCCACCAAAAACCCAGAAAAACCCAGAAAGGGTTTGGCCTATCTCCAAGCCAAAGTCGAACCCACAAAATGTTGCAAATTCCTCAGCTAACTATTCGCCCTGCTATAAGAATTAGGGTTTTAGGTCCAAATATCGCCCGAAAATTCTGCAAAATTAGCCATAGACTCCTCTCAATAAACCCACAAAAATCCATAAAGGGTTTTGGCTGAATCCACCAATCCTCAGTGACCCCCAATAAGCGCAAATTGCCCAATTTGGCCAGAAAACGCCCCGCAAAACTAATACTGCTGAATTAAGGCCAAATCCACCCTTGGAGATCTCTCCCAACTTTGGCTAAATTCTCCCCTGAGGAATACCTCCAATCTCCGACCTTTATCTCTCCTCAACCTCTATTCCTCCAACCCCTGGACACTTCCAGAAATGTAGAATTTCTGCCCCAAGAATTCTCTCAACTCAGCCTTGCTAATCACCACAAAATCTCTGGCTAAAGTAGGGGAAAACCCCTGCAAATTCATCAGTGTTCTACTTCTTCGTAATTGATCTCCGCACAAGCAATTTGAACCACTTTTGCACCCTCGAAGAAAAACGTACCAGCTGAAATAACTTGCAAATATGGCCAATGGAAACTCTGAATTGAGCTCTCCAAATTGCCTTACTAGAGAGACACTCGAAGTTCTCCGAAATGAGGGTGAAATTCTTGCTCGGAAATTCCTTGTGCTGAACAACACGATTGTCTTGGCTAAGCAGCTGAAGAGAACTAATGTTGAATTGTCAATTGATCAAAGATACCAAATGGAGGCCTCCAAGATTTATTTATAATATCTAGTCCTCTCCCTTGGTGGTCCCCACCTTCCACTAATAAAATATTACTTTGCTGCCATTTTTCATTAAAATAATAATTTCCACTCTTCTCCCACAAAATAATATCCGAATTCAGTCTCTCAAAAACCACACCACAAAAATCTACAAAACAATATTTTCTCCTTTTAATTTAATATCACAAAAAATGGGCAAAACTCCTTAGTGAATTTTGCACTCACAAAAATTAGCAACATTACATTTTTGACTAAATCAGCGAAATGATCATCAACAAACAAAAGTTGCGGAGACTCTTGTGAAATGGTTTCCATAGTTATCTCAACCGTGGAATCCATGCCATCATATACCTCTCTTAAGAAAGGTTGGTCTGTGTCAACATTTCGAAGAAACTCAAATGAAGGGGTTGTGAACTTTAGCAATAAATCTATTTTGCTCCACTAGTCCTCATCAAGGCAAAATCTACACACCGTATATCCCCGCTCTGAATCTGCTTGTCTCCACTTAGCCCAAAGTGGACTCACCATCATAGAAAACTAATGTTTGCTTAACCTCAACAAGGCGGCGCAACATTAGGAAGTTTGAGGCATATCTTGTCTCAACAACTTTTAACAACTCCAATTTGGAGTACTCTTGAAATATTGCTTGAGATTGGTGGTGGTTGGTGATGAGTTTAACAATCTCGCTTTCTTCCCCTGTGATTTCCTTTATCCATGGAACTTTGTTGTTGATCTCCTCTAAGATCAGATTCAGATTATGGACAATGCAGGGTGTCCAAAAGATGTAGTCATACGTCCCCTCAATAACTAAACTTGCAGCTTTGCAAACTGGTGCATTATCCGTGATAATTTGCACCACTTTATTAGGTCCTATTTGTGCAATAGATTTTATAATAACATCAGCAATGAACTGTGCATCTTTTACCTCTTCTGAGCAGTCTTCCACCTTTCAAAACATTGCTCCTTTGGGGGAAGTGGCAATGATACTTATCAATGGTCTGCACCTTGTATCTGTCCATCCATCTGAGACTATGCTAACCCCAGAGCTACTCCAGGAAGAACGAATTGGTGATAAGATATCATCCACAAGATCCTTCTCATTTTTGAGAAGCTGAGTTCTGACTTTCTCATAGTTGGGCCCCTTGTACCCTTGAGGGTCTTTGTTAATTGCCCTTATCATATCTTGCCAGTAAGGAGAGCAAACAACATTGAATGGGATACTACTGCATAGATGCACCTAGCCACTCTGGAATCAGTTTCTTCTCTCTCTTGCACATTCACCAATTTAGCAATTCTGCTATCTTGAATTGAAGGGGATGCCGCTCTGGTATTTTTGGATGGTGTTTGTTCATGTTGTTGAGTGGCTCTCCTCTTCCTTGCTTCAACTACAATCCTTGGCTCAATTTTTCATGGAGCTTGAGGTGTAGCTTGACGAAGCTTTTCATGCCTTCTTCTAATTCCATCTGCCTCATCTTGCTCTCTTTGATATGCCCACCTCGCTAATGGGTCTGTTGTTTTTGTGCAACCTGCAATCCCCTATCCTCCTGTGAAGCGTAAAAACTGATAGCTTGTTGACTTAATATGTAAAAAATACACAAGAGGTATTTTAAATTATAATTTATTATACATAAAAATGTACAAGTGATGAATGTTACAATGAGGATCCACATATATATACCTAAGCAGGTGTCTTTTCGTGAATGGGCATGTCTTTTAGACATGCATTTTCACTTAACTTAATGACTATTTAACATAACCAATATTTGATTATTTAATATTTACATTTATTTGATTTATTTACTTGTTATGAATTATATTCATAACATAACCCTTCCTTCAGAAGCTTTGTTCTCAAAGCTATATTGCTGGCAATTATCTTTGTAGTTGTCGTCTCGTCATATGGAACTCGCCGTCACTGGTGGCTCAACTTCTATAATTCGTTAGTAACTCTATTTTGAGTCCAGAGTTTGTCTACTCTTGAACTAAGGGTTATGTCTTTTTTTTTTCTTTTTTATTTCTTAATAAGATTTTCTTTTTTTTGTTAAATAAGATTTTTTTTCTTTTATTTAAATAAGATTTTTTTAATAAGATTTTTTTTGTTTTATTTAAATAAGTTTTTTTTTCTTTGTTTTTGTTTTGTTTTTTTTTTCTTGAAAGTTAATTTTTATGTATAATTCACGGAAGTCTTTTTTTTTAAGTTAATTTTAATTATATAAGTATAATCCAGGGAAGTCATGCCTGACTGTCACGCTATTTGACCGAGAGTCACGGCTGACTGTCACACTGTTTGATGAACGAGCACCCAAGTAATACTTTGAATGCCGCGATCAAGGAGCTATTATCCATTGCGGGACTGCAGGATGTTTTTTCGGGTTTTAAAATATTCTTTAAGCCTTTAATGGATTTTGTAGTGGTTTAAACCAATCCCCATAAGAATAAGATTTGACAGGCCCTGAAGAAAACTGCTTCCATAGTGGGAATATACCATGGAAATTTATATATATCCGCGCAATATATATCTGTTGATCCACTCATATGAAACGATGCCTGGCAAGAAACATGGTAACGCATTTCTCGTAATTTATCTCCTTAATGTGTTGCTTTAAGAAATCCTTCATTTCTATCTCTTCTCTTGGACCATGTTAAAGAAATTCACTCACAAGCTTCTCGAAAGAAGATTTATCATTTTCTTTCTTTTGAGCTTCAAACCCTTGCGGTTTCTCCTTAGATGTATGTTTTGCTTTCTTTAGAGCTTGATGGAAGCAACACTTTTTAACTTGCCCATCATTACACTCATACTAGTAGCCATTGGCAGTTTTGACGTATGCAACATAATGCCCACTGCTGGGTGATTGACCAATGTGAATGATAATGGCATACAACTGGAATAGAGTTTCAGTTGTAGAGGCCAAGGACGAGTCCATGTACTTTTGTAGTTAGATACTCTCCTGGAATTCAATGTTTCTTGTTATCTTGGTGACCACACTGCTATTATTAATGTGTAGTTCGAATATCTTCAAATGAAAGATCAGAACATTGGAAGGGCTGTGAATTTGGAGTTGGGTGGTCTCAGATAAAGGGTTACTGCAAGCTTTGCAACTAAGTTTGTCTTGTAGGTGGAACATTTGGTTCGACAAAGCTTTTTGCAGTGACGTAGAGTTTTGTATGGGAGCGCTAATGTCAATATAAGCCTCTTCCTTATCAAACTTGTAACCACAGGAAGAGCACTTGGTGTGTGTTACAAATTGGCCTTTCAATATACTGTACACATAATGATCAAATTTCTCACAGGTGTTGATTAGATTCATGTAAAAGTCTTGAGCATCTTCTTGTATCTTGTTGCTGACATATGGCCAAACCAAGCTTAAATTTTCTGTAATATCACCCTACAGATCTGTTTGTGGGCAATTGGGTTTATTGAGGGACCTTTCAATTCGTTTTTCCAACAAACACAATAGGCACAAACTCTTTCCCTTGCAATTTAATGAATGCTTTTGCTTAATGCAATAAGTTGCCATGAGAGGAGTATAGGTGAGACATTGTAGAACGCTAATAGCGTAACACAAATTGCCATTGTTCAATAATCCTACTGGTTCTCTTATGTTCGTGCCTTGCGATTTATGATTTCTGGCAAGACCAATGGAAGATCTTGCTGCATCAGCAGCATGTGTTGTTGACTCGAAAGCAATTTGCGCTACGGCAACTGCATCTGTGTATGCAACTTGATCATATGACAAACCGACACCCTATCACCATTTCTGTAGTTAATAGGGAATTCTTGATATCTAACAGTAGGATTCATTGCTTTTGTGCTTGCATGGTAATCCATCTTACCTTCCATCCTTAACTTGAAGTATGGATCTTCCTCATATATTTTGGACTTAACAGTTCCTGCTAGCATTGGACTCTCCATTGGCTCCTCTTCATTTGAGAGTTCATAATATTCAACATTATCCCTCCTTACACGTCCTTGTCCAGTAGAATGAAGGAATTTCTTTTTGTTAATTTGTCCAGCAGAATGAAGGAATTGCTTTTTGTTAATTGAGTCATGATGAGAAGAACGGGGTGGTGGCAAAACTGGAGGTGAATGTGCAACAAAAGTGGGCAGTGAGTCCATTTTATTTGGAGGGCTTTTAGTTGTTTCAAGGCTAACTTTGGCATCTTCTTGCTTTCCAAAATAGTCTTCATCCACATCAAGATCAACTTCATTTGGATCATCATCTTGATGAAAATCTTCTTCTTTTGCTTCTTCTTGTTTTGTTTCTTCACTATCGCTGTCATCTCCCTTATTATCGATTTCCCTTCTACATGCTTTAACTTCTACAAATGATTTTTCTAAATGCTGAAATGCTTCTTGAACTTTAATAAATTGCTCAAAGCATTCAGGATGTGAACGTAATGGCACATTATGCTACGAACAACGTTCAAAGACTCGCATCATTATATTGTGCGCCATGGCTCTGATACCACTGAAGCATAAAAACTGATAGCTTGTTGACTTAGTATGTTAAAAATACACGAGGTATTTTAAATTATAAGTTATTATATATAAAAATGTACAAGTGATGAATGTTACAATGAGGACCCGCATATATATACCTAAGCAGGTGTCCTTTCGTGAATGCCTTTTCATTTAACTTAATGACTATTTAACATAATCAATATTTGATTATTTAATATTTACATGTATTTTATTTATTTACTTGTTATGAATTATATTCATAACATCCTCCATGCAAAGGATGTGCCTTCACTCTTCGGTAGGATCCCTTGTATGAATTATTGCAAAGATTACATCGCCATTCCCATGAGCCACCACCTCCACATTTTTGAAGCTTCTGAACATGCCTCCAAAGAGGATAAAATTAAGCCCTTGGGTTGGACATGGGGCTTGAACTGGCAGCTTGGTTGGAAGCCATTGCTGCAAAAAAAAAAATTAAAAAAACAAATCTGTAAAGAAAAAACGTTTTTCATATATTTGGAGCATAAACCCTCGAAAAATAGAAGAAATAGTGAGAAAAATCTAAGGAAATGAATGCTTCTTACCCAAATTATTTTTTTTTAAGTTGAAGGTGTTCCAAAATGCCAGAAAAGACAAGAAATATGGTTGTAGCTTAGCCAAAAAATAAGAATGTCGTAGCTGGAAACTCTGCACTCCAAATTTGCTTGTAAAATCGCTTTCTCTTGCTGCTGAAATCTTGTTTGCTCACTATTGAAAATGCCCTAGCTGAAACCACTGCTCTCTTCCTCTTTTCTCCTTGCTAAAATTGTTCGTCTCCAAGTGAAATGACTTGCTCATTTCGTGTGATGAGGGAATGAGGCAAGAGTCTTTTTATAACTTGAGAAAACCATATAGAAGCATCCAAAAGATATTTTATTTACCCAATAAAAAAAGGCGGAAAAATCACAACTTAAAGGTGGAAATGCAGCCGTACGACCTGGAAACGTGTTTTGGGCCATACTGGGTCACGTTTCCCCAACGTGAAACATGTTTCCAGGCCATACCAAATGCGTTTCCAAGTCTCAGTTTCGTTTCAACCCAGAAACGCTCCTGGGACTGGCGTTTCCTGCAACATAGCTTCTAGTTCAACTGGTAAAGTTGTATGTAACCATACATAATGAAGCTTGTTGAGACAAATCTACTGTGCACTAACCTTTATGATGTGATGATGTCTTATGTTTCTCTGAATGTTTAAAAGAACTAACCAATTGTGAAAAACAAGGGAGATACTGATTCACCATCCTCTCAGTATTTTCAACAATTGATTTGGCAAATCAATTATCGATTCTAGAGCCAAATATAGGTTAAAAGGAGGATATTTTTTGCAAGAGACATTATGAAATTAAAGACTTGCAAGTGACAATTGATGATTATGAATGTGTATTTCAATTTAGTGTTACAACTATGTATAAATAATAGATTGACATAATTCTTAGTCTATTATGGTTTAGAACATTAGGTTCCTTCAAATTAAACACAGAGAGAATCTTTGATTTTTCCTATAAGAAGAAGAAGGTGACACTTAAAGACATTAGAATGAAGTCAGATTCGATAGTACCTTCATCAAAATTCTTGAAAGATATATCAAAGGTGATTATTCGAGAAAATAAAAAGTCAATATCAAAGATGCGAAAAGAATTTGACGAAGTTATCATGGAAAAAAATGAGGAAATTTCTTGCTTAAAATGTCACAATTAGAAATTGCTTGCACAAGTCGAAAAGTCCAACGATACGAAGCAAAATTATCAAAGATTAGTACAAGAAAAGGAAGATCTTGAGAAAGAATTGAACAGAAACCTGTCAATTGAAGAAAATTCTTGGTTGAAGAACCTTAATCAGAAGTTGCTGGGACAAATTAGAAAGTTAAAAAATAGAGAACTTGACAATCCAAACATCAAAATGTCAACAAATCAGAATCCTGTTGATTTGGGGTAGCATCGGATGTGCTCTAGCGATGAAAATTGGTGGAGAGGCTAAGGCACATGAGATCTCCAATACCCAGAAAGGGTTTGGGAAGATTTTAAATAGTTTGGGAGATATTAAAATAATTAATACTTTTAATGGAGTCCCTAAGTCTATACTTAGGGAAAATAAAATATTAATGTGATTTAATATAAAGCTGTGTTAGAATGGTCCAAAAGACATGGATCAAGCCAGATCTAATCTTAGCCGTTGATTAGGGACTTAATCTTGGTCGTTGATTTGTCAACGAGAAAAGTATAAGAGGAGGCTTGAGGGTCACTTGGAGGACAGACCAAGAGATCAAGATTTCGACTTTTTGGGGCTGGGTTTGCTGAGAAAGTTGAGAGAGTGATTAGAGTTGCAGCTGAGGGGCAGTGAATATAGAAGTAGAGAGGCAAAGATAACACTGGGAGGATCAACGCAGCAGCCGGAGAGAGGGACGTAGAAGCAGCCAAGGGTTCACACAGAGCCAACCAGGGCACACGTAGAGGCAGCCAAGAGCTGTAAAGTGCCTCAGAAGGCCAATGTGGGTAACGCAGACGACCAGAGGACTGATGCAGTGCCTCCAAAGGTTGACGCAGGCCAAGCCAGAGTGATGCTGGGCTAACGCTGGGTCAGAGAGAGGCTGACGTAGTCCCTAGAGGTTGACACTGGGGTGGGGCAAATTGGAGTTGAGGAGCTACCAAAGTGTTTGTCCAGGATTTCAGTCGGAATATCTGCTTTCGAGTAGAGAGGTACTACTACCGAGATTTTTCTCTGTTGGGTGAGCCGAATTTGGCACCCAGATTGTATTCTGAAACTACTTAATAAATCAAACCCTCAGATAGCTGCACCGGTTTTCCTGCATTGGGTTTTTCCAAGGATTAGTCCAAAAACAACAGTGTCACTTGTGTGGTTGTTTCTGTTTGCTTTAGTTGATGATCTGTAATGAGTTGAGCATGCACTTGTATCTATTTCCAGTATTTACATGGTAAATAACTTGTTAATTTAACAGAAAAAGTAGGTAGGAATAAATCAGAAAGTACATGAAGGGTTTCTAACAGGTTAGACTTAGAAATTCGAACATGGTATCAGAGCGTGTTTGCAGATCACAAGAGAATCGAGGACATCAACTGAGTAGAGCAACAACAACAAAAAACAGCTATCCCGAGTGACAAAAGTTGTTCCTAGCAGAGCAACAACAAGGGAGGAGTGACACATTGCTTGCCTCATCAAGATTGAGCCAGGGAGAGGCAGCGCAGAGTCTGAGGGAGGCAAAGACAGGCTCACGCAGAGGCCAGAAGGGCTGACATAGTTGGATGAGTAAGCTGATTTGCCAGTGCTGGGATTGCGCAAATCCTAGGAGCTCTAACCTTCAGTTTGCTGGGGTTTAGGAGGCTGTGGGTAAGTTGCAGAGTGGAGTTGGTGGGGTACTATAGTCAAAATAGTATCTAATAGGGCAAGGCCAAGGAGGAGGGAGTTGCTACTGAGGATTTCTAGTCTACAAATCCGGATCAGTGGTGCTGCTGCACTAATGATTGGAGTGGGGGCATCTCGACATTAGTAGAAGGGTTTCCAGGAGGGAAATTGAGGCTCGAAGGGAGTCACACCAAGAACTTCTAGGAGGGAAGTAGAGGAGCAGCGAGATGGCAGTGAACGAGGTAAGAGACCAGGATAGACTGGACGGAGCCTCAAACTCTGTAGTTTGGAAGGCCAGAATCCTATTTGTTCTAGACAGGAATCGTGTCAAGCACTTCGCCTTGAGGACGATAGCTATCCCAGTTGACCTAGCTGATAACGACAAGTACGAGGAGGCAATGGCGAGGGCCAAGAGCATCATTCTTGACACGGTCAAGGACCATGTAATACCACATATTGCCAAAAAGGAAACAACAAATGAGATGTGGGAGGCCCTAAGGAAATTGTACCAACATACTTCTGTGCAGAGAAGTATGTTACTAGAAAACCAGTTGCGGTCATACCAAATGCAGAAGGAGAACAGATCGACCCCTTCCTCGGTCGATTGAAGGAGATCCGGGATCAGCTGACTTCCATAGGAGCCATGCTGGATTTAGAATTAATGGTGAGAACAACCCTGAACGCAATCTCAGAAGACTGGGAGGTGTTTGTCCAGAGCATACTGGGCAGGGCAACCCTTCTAGATTGGGAGGAAATGTGGGTGGCTCTTCGCCAAGAAGAGATTAGAAGGCTTAGCAAGGCAGGAAGCAGTGACAAGGGGATCAAAATCAAGAAGGAGGAGGAGGTGGATGCTGCGCTAGCATCTGAGGGAAAGCAGGAGAAACAGATGAAGAAGGACCTCTCCATGGTCAAATGCTTCCACTATGGGGCGTTGGGTCATTATGCGACCTAGTGTCCAAGGAAGAAGAGCAAGGGAGAGGCCTCTGAGACCAAGGCTACGCCAGCAAGGGCAAAGAAGGAAGTGGAGACAGACGATGACTGTGCCATGAGTGCACACACACCACTTGAGCGGAAGTGGGGAGACATTGAGCTGTAGCCAGACGGACTACAGGTGATGAGGGGCAGGATCCTCGAGGTACCTGGCCTCTTGGATTAGACCTTGCTACGAGAGCCCCAAAGAGGAGTAGCAGTGCTGGCGGATATCAGTAGAGACGGATGCGGATGGAGCGACAGAGGGAGCTACAGTGCAGGATTCCCAGGGCAATGTGAGGTAGTAGTGCGAGAAGCACGAGAGTGTTGCACCAGTGCAAGATGGCGCAGAGAGATGTGTAATGGTGCGAGATGCACAGAGTTGTTGCAGCAACGCAGAGGTTAGAGAGGGAGCACTTGTCAGTGACAGAGGGAGCTTCAACATCAGGGGGGTCTCTAGCCTGACAGAAATGTCAGAATTGGGAGATTAGTTACTTCTCAGTAACTGAGTTGCAGTGCAACAGTTAGCAGTGGTAGTGCTATGGGCAACATAATGCAACATGATGTGAGGGGTTGTAGTGCAGATGCAATAGTGGCAGTGGCAGGGCCATGGGCAATAGCTTGGATGCAGAGGGAGTTGCAGTACAAATGAAGTAGTGGCAATGGCAGGGCCATGGGTAGTAGTACAGGATGCAACAGTGCAGAGGATGTTGGGCAGCAGGCCCAACGTCAGCACAGGGACCGATGCCGAATGATCAGGGTGATGCTCAGTGAGGAGTAATACTAGAGCACAATCCTCACTAAGAGGGAGTGTTGACTTGGGGTAGCATCGAATGTGCTCTAGCCATGAAAATTGGTGGAGAGGCATAGGATCATGAGATCTCCAATATCTAGAAAGGGTTTGGGAAAATTCTAAACATTTGGGACATATTAAAATAATTAATATTTTTAATGGAGTCCCTAAGTCTAAACTTAGGGAAAATAAAATATTAATGTGAATTAATATAAAACTATGTTCGAGTGGTCCAAAAGACATGGATCAAGCCAGATCTAATATTAGCTGTTGATTAGGGACTTAATCTCGATCGTTGATTTGTCAACGAGAAAAGTATAAGAGGAGGCTTGAGGGTCACTTGGAGGACAAACCAAGAGATCAAGATTTCGACTTTCTAGGGCTGGGTTTGTTGAGAAAGTTGAGAGAGTGATCAGAGTTGCAGTTGAGGGGCAGTGAATACAGTAGCAGAGAAGCAAAGATAGCATTGGGAGGATCAACGCAATAGCCGGAGAGAGGGATGCAGAAGCAGCCAAGGGTTCACGCAGAGCCAGCCAGGGCTCACGCAGAGGTAGCTGGGAGTTGCACAGAACCTCAAAAGGCCAGTGTGGGTGACGGAGAGGGCCAAAGGACTGATGCAGGCCAGGCTAGAGTGACGCTGGTTTAACGCTGGGCCAGAGAGAGGTTGATGCAGTCCCTAGAGGCTAACACTGATGTTTCGTGGGGCAGATTGGAGCTGAGGAGCTGCCAAAGTGTTTATCTGGGGTTTCAGCTGAAATATCTGCTTTCGAGTAGAGAGGTACTACTGCCGAGATTTTTCTCTGTTGGGTGAGTCGGATTTGGCACCCATATTGTATTCTGAAACTGCTTAATAAATCAAACCCTCAGATAGCTGCACTAGTTTTCCTGCATTGGGTTTTTCCGGGGACATTAGTCCAAAAACAATGGTGTCACTTGTGTGCTTGTTTCTGTTTCCTTCAGTTGATGATCTGTAATGTGTTGAGCATGCATTTGTATTTATTTCTAGTATTTACATGGTAAATAACTTGTTAATTTAACAGAACAAGTAGGTAGGAATAAATCAGAAAGTACATGAAGGGTTTCTAATGGGTTAGACCTAGAAATTCCTACAAAGCCAAAGATCATTCACATCTAAGGAACCATTATCAAAATCTACACATGCAAATTAAGAAGTTTAAGAATGATAAACAATCATTGGAAAACACTAAAGTCTAATACTAATAAAACTTGAGAATCCTATAACCACAACCTTCCACAAAGGATTGAATAAGGATGGTCATATTCTTTTACAGTTCGACAATTTTGCTCAGAACTTAAAGGTTCATATTGTCTCGTATGAACAGCTATGACAGTGCCAAGATTCAAGAATAAAGTATGATACTATGATGTAAAGATGATACAAGAGGGAAGAAAAATGTCAAACCTTTACATAAATATGCTTTGAGGAGAAATCCTTTCATAAGGGGAAGGCTATGTAATGAATATAGATGTATATAACACATCATTAATCAATAATTAATGACTGACAATTAGTATTATTGAAAGGTCATGTCTCAAAGGACATGACTCTTTGTGAGAGGGCACACTTGCCTAGGTATATATACGGGTCCCTCATTTATAATATCATATGAATTCTTTCATACATTATTCAATATATTGTTATTCCTAAATGGATTTCTTTATGTTCCAAATCTTTTCGATACTTTAGCTCGTGAGCCAGGTTTGGCTATCACAAGCAATGGAATATGTTTTCATGTGCTGGCCATGGGAGCTTATGACAGGATAGTTGAGCAGTATTGGTTAGAACTTCACTAAGGCTAAGGTTGATTGCTTTGAGAAGAAAGATGAAGGAATAGTTATGAGCTGTCATGTAGAAAAGATTCCCACAGTAGTCAAACACATACTGGTCATGTAGGCCAAGCGTAATGTTTGCAAAGAATGTAAAGATATCTCATTCATGTTATTGAAAGCATGGAAGAATCACGTATGGAAACAGAGTCCCTACCCATTATCAAGAATATTTGGATGTTTTATTGGAGGAATTCTAGGTGTTGCCACCAACCAAGGAAGTGAACTATAATATAGCCTTGATGGTTGTGGCATCCCCAATATCAAAGGAACCTTATAGAGTGGGGACTAATGAGCTAAGTGAGCTTAATATTTAGTTTCAGGGATTGTTAGACAAGGTTTTCGTACACCCAAGTGCTTCACATTGGGGAGCTCCTGTGTTATTTTTTAAGAAGAATGGATCCTTTGAATGTGCATTGATTGCAGAATGTTGAACAAAGTAACAATCAAGAACAAGTACCCCTTGCCAAGGATTGATGATTTGTTATTCAGATCAAGGCATGAGGGTGTGCTCAAAACCAGTTTTAAGATTTGAATACGGCCAAATTAGAGTTGAAGAAGCTGACATACCAAAAATTGTCTTTCAGACTAGATGTGTCAATATGTGTTTCTGGGCTTACCATTTAGATTGACAAATGCCTCTGAGGTATTCATAATGTTAATGAACGACGTATTCTGAAAGTATCTAGATAAGTTTGTGTTCGTATTTATTGATGACATCTTGGTTTATTTTAACAATCAGGAGAAACACCATGAGCATCTCCATTTGGTGTTGCAAAATTTGTGAGAGCACCATTTATGTTTTAAGTTTAGTGTGATTTCTTTCAAAAGGAATTCCAATATCTCGGTCTCATCATAATTGAGGAAGGGCTGAAAGTGGTCCCTGAGAAGATAGAAGCCATATCTATTTTGCCCACTATGAAGAACATAGTGTACATGAGATGTTTAGCTGGTTAGTATTGTAGGTTTGTCGAAGATTGCAGGCCCTTTATCCAAATTGCAAGGAAAAGGAGTCAAGTTCCTCTGGATAGTATGATGGCACCTGTGTTGATACTCCTTGATTTTGATAAGAACTTCCTGGTGTGCATTGATGTTAGTGGAGACAAAATTGGAGTACTCATGTAGGAAGGGAGAGTGGTAAGCTATGAGTCAAGAAAATTGAATGTTCATGAGTAGAGTTACCTAAGTCATGACTTGGAACTCCTTGCAATAATGCCTGTAAAGGCATGGCAACATTAATTTTTGGCAGAAAAAATTGAACTACAGATAGATCATGAAAGTTTAAGGTACTTGCAGATCCAGATATAGTTGAATGTAAGATAATGGAGATTGTTACAATTTCTGAGCTACTATGACTATGACATGCTATGCATAAAAGGGAAATATAATCTAGTAGCAGATGCCTTGAGTCGGAGACAACATGTAGGCATAATTTCTCAAACTCAGTCAGATTTGAGGATAATGATTGGGATGTGTGATCCAAGGAAGAAAAGTGGTACCAAGAAGTATGCCAAGCTCTATTACAGAGGAAGAATTGGATGGAGGAGGGAAAAAAGTATGATGACTATTGCCTAGCCAAAGATGGGGAATTACTATGGAGGAATTAAACTTATGTTGCGGGCCAGAAGGAGTTTAGAAGGATCCTTTTTACGCTGCATGGTCCCTATTCTGGACACCTTGGATACGAAGGAACTTATCAGATTATGAAGTAGCTATACTGTTGGCCAGAACTAAAGTTTAACATTCTTGCTTATATAGCCAAGTGCTTAGAATACCAGCAGATAAAGGTGGAGCATCGGCATCCAGCTAGGAAGTCGAACTCACTGGATGTAGTCTCTTGGAAATGTAAAGAATATCCATGGACTTCATCTCTCGATTACCGAGTATTCTATGATCAACTCTAGGAAGAGATTCTTTACTTTTAAGGTATGGAAGGATTGACGTTATTTAATGTGCTGTGGTGATTACTGTGATTTGTTGTAATGGTTTTGGCATACAAATACTTTGAGATTATAAAATATGGAAGTTAGGTGATTCAGTGCTCTTTTTCCCTAAAGATTCACTGGTCTCAAGCATTTTAATATTATCCTTCGTGAAAGTAGAAATAACTGCAAATATGATACCTTCTAATGTTAGGTGCAATAAATTTAAAATTAGTTAAACTGTTAAACTTAAAACATATATGCAATATGCTGACCTGCTGAAGAGCTGAACTCTTCTTAATTAATCTCGTTTTCATTGATTCAGACATTCAGTAAATGAAGAGCCACATTTTCAATGTCCTTATTGGAGAGGACTGCAAATCATGATATGTATTGATGGCTGATAAATAATGTTGTTTTTAATCTTGTTGGTGTTGTTTATAAACACGTTTTTTGGACAGGTTGTTCTCCTGATAATGAAAAACGATTTTATTAGTCACTCAGCTGGAAAAACACTGCTGGTTCTATCCAATTATCTTGTAGAATCGGTATGACTCAGATCTTGTGGCAACATAATAACTCGCTTATAGTTTGCATTTAGTTGCAAGAACTGCTCCATTTGTCCTGAAAGTGACATATTTTCAATATGATAGTGTGTCAGCCATACTTGATATTCATTTACATAATCTGTTTTTGCAGGTCTCAAAATGGAAAAGTTTTCTTCATTTGCTATGGACTTGTCTGAAAGGTGTTTGTTTTCACCTAGAGGTCAACCTATTATGTGATAAGGAAAACAGCTTTGACTCATACCCAGTTGATTCAATATGCCCTAGTACTGGTACTATTGATACAAGGGTTGCTTATTATATTAGGTACTTGACAAAGGCAAATTGGTGTTCAAATTTGCCTGTTGGTTCAACTCCCTTGAAGAAAAGCTGTATTGCAGCTTCACGGTTAATCGAGCTTCTTCGCAACATTCTGAAAACTTGCCAGTTTAAAAGTGACGAGTGTGGGGATGTATATTTACATATTGCAGACACTTACATTGTGGATGTGGCTTGGGTTCTTTTACATAAACTTTCTCTGGAAGAAACTGATTCTACTTTGAATTCTTCTAGTGAGATTCATCCACTTTCTGTAGGAAACAGAGGGCATCATTACGTGGAAAAGGAACTTGTTTTAGGGTCTTTACTTCAGATTCTTTGCTCCTTGGTCCATGTTATTTCTTCAAAGAATGGTGAAGGGGAAGGGGCAAATTTTTTATGTCAATGGCCAATGATAGCAAAAATTAATGAACTGATTCCAGCACTTTCAATTCAAGCACTTGCTCTGCACAGTCACCCACGACATGATTGCATTTCAGATTTCCTGCGCCATAAACTTTTGGTATTTCTCTTTTACTTGTCTTTTACAAGGTTAAATTTGAGAATGAAATGTCGCTTAATGTCTTGATGGTTATGTAATTGGTTTTGAGAATCAAGTGACATGATTTATTGTTTCCTTTCAAATCTTGAAATACAGGTGGTAATGCTCAAGGGTATAAAACAATCCAGTGTACAGTAATATTATGTTTCTGTTTAAATTGTGTTTACAGTTTCACTCAGCTATGCAAACTGCTCTTTTCTTTATGCCATTGCTGTTTGACTAATTTATTTATTTCAGTGTCTCAATATGAGTCTTCTCAACAACAAGACCAAGTAGTCCACTTAATTGAGTGTTTTAAAAATATTATATGAAGATCTAGAGTGTTGAATGGTAGATGAGTACTTATCTGCATGGGAATCACTGGCAAGTGCAACTTATGCTTGAGCTACACTGAAACAGAATTGAAATAATCGTAACTTAGACAATTGAAGTAAGCCTAAGATGCAGGTCATCAACAATGTTCAAGATATCATGTAGAAAACCTAACAGGCATAGAACAAAATATTGAGAAAACACAGGTAAAATGCATGGTGAAGGCCATAGTTTTAAAAAGCCAGAACCGGTCTACAAACCGGTCACCTATGCAACCAAGTTTCAAACTGGAACCGGATTGAACTGGATTCAATGAATGGGTCTTTGAAAAAAGATATAAGATAATTATTTTTTAATGAAAAAATCTATTTTTAATATTCCAAACCATCAGAGGCAAAATATTCCAAAGTTTGCTTATCTATTTACCATGTAAGGGCGAATATATCAAAATGGCACCGAGTGCAATACAGATTAAGCTTTAGCAACTAATATTAGAGTTTCAAAAACCATGCTACAAGCTACTTGGCCACTAGCCTGCTACAAACCATTTATCAACATGATCACCCATCAAACTCATCACCATTTCAAGAAATGGGATGATCAACAAGAGCTACATGAACCTCATCTGGCTCAAAATTTTCAGACTCCTCACATTCCTCAACCTTAAAATATGGTAGAAAAAGCTTAACATGCCTAACTAGTGATTTTGGTTTGAGTAAAGGGTTCATCTCCTTAATCTTATAATATGGTAGAAAAAACATAACATGTCTAACTAATTATTTTGGTTTGGGTGAAGGTTACATTTTAGTTAAGGTGATGGTAGAGGAGTTCAACAATCAATACTACTGATTCAGTACTAAGCTTGCAGGAGGTGAAATCCATGTGACCTGAGTGTATAACTGATAAATATCCTCTCTAATGGATAGGAGGGCCGCATACCTAGAATAGAGTACCGAGACTGTGTAAAGGAGGCCACATGGTGTAAAGGACACTGTGCCCTTCTGTATGGAGGGTTGGAGCTTAGATCATGCAGGGCGAGGTGGTGTAGGGCAATCCACGGGCAAATTAAGGGCCGCAAGTTGTGATGATGTTGGCCGAAACCTGGTTAGGGAAAGGCCGAGGCCTAAAGGAATAGGCCATTATTCAAGAAGGGCACCCACAACAGGTTGAGGGTTGGCTAAAGCAATGAAGAAGGGCTGGTTGAGTTGGGCAAGAGATCTGTTAGGGCATGAACAATCTGGCTGTGAGTTGCAGATTGATGTGATAAGGGGCAAGCTTGTATTAGGGCTTGTAAAGGAGACTTGTAACAACTAGTTGAAAGGCTACAAAAAATTGGATTAGTGGGCTGAAGGAGTAGTCTACTGATAGATAGAAAGTGGGCGGACTACAGGAGCAGATCTTCTGAATTGAAGAAGATTGAAATGGTTTGTTTCCAAGGACAACAACAATAAGTAAGTACTGTAGTATATCCTTTGTTTGTATGGGAAGATGGGAACTCGATGGATTTAGCCTCAATCCTAAGTTATTGGTTAAAGGATTGACAATGTGTGTTAGCATTGTATTAGGGCTTGTAAACGGCCATGATCCTTGGTACGAGAGCCCTAAGGTTTTCTTATTGAAGGACTAATAAGGGGTGGGTTTTGGGCCTGCTACCCACCACCCGTGGGTGACGCCCATAGGAGAATTTTTTCTCCTAGATGGTCTTCAGTCAACAACCAACAACTCCTTACAACCACCAAATAGCTTGATGTGCCACAATCTGTGCCACATGAGCCAACCATTATGATTTTTCGCTCATCTGTTATGATTGTATGTTTGAAGGTGGCCTTCCAACCCTGAAGGCATGGCTTTTCAATATGTAGTTGGGTATCTTTGTTTACTTATCATGGACACTCCTGGACATGGATAAGTGGGGGGATTTGGTGGAAAGAGTGGGCTTGGTTTGTACTCTTGCCCCCTTGTCCAATTTGGCGGTTAACCTTGTATCCTAGTCCCGTGGGATCTCCTTTATTGGCTACTAGTTTTAGGAGTGCCACTACATGGGAAATCCCGATTTTGATTTCGTGGTCCCTGCTAATTTTTTAGATTGTTCTATGTTGTTTCAACTACTTTAGTCCAATTCAATTCTTCAATTAGCAATCTTTCCAATCATCAATAGTATTTGCAGATAGAACAATAAATGCAATGACAAAGGAGACTATTAACACATCAACAAGAGACACCAGGTTTGGTCAAAGACCAGGGAAAAACCCCACAATGGGGAAAACCCTTTGAAATTCTTCTTCTATTAGATTTCATTAAATGTTCAGCAGAGAGTATAATGAGCCCAATACAATATCATCCAACAAAATTAACTCAATAACATTCAAAAATGTGTTCCCAACATCAATATATATCAGAGACAACTTTTCCTAGTTGCGTTTAATTGCAGTCAAATGTCAAAAGTTTTCCCTAGTTTCTAGTCGCATGGAGGAAGAGTCATGCGTGCAAGTTCGACAGACCAGTTTGTCGGATGGTCGCGTCGGGATTTGTATATAAAGGAGTGGTCGGTGCGTTGTTTGAACGACACAGTCGGGTGGTTGTATGAAATACCAGTGTTGTGAAAATCGTGATTAAATCGCGATTTTTTCGTTTCGCCGATCAAATCGCGATTTTTATACGAAAAAAATCGCCTAAATTTTTTTTTGCCGATTTTTACTGAAAAAATCGTGATTTTTTGAAAAAATCGCGATTTTTACCAAAAAATCACGATTTTTTAAGAAAAAATCGTGGTGGGTCGGGGCAACACAATTTTATAAGTTTTTTTTTGGTTTTTCAATTGCTCATCTGAAAGAAACAAATAATTTGTGAGTGGGGCAGCTTAATGATCAAGTCTAGGCCCTAGTATGGATATGCTATTCATGGTAATGTTAAATTCTTAAAGTAAAAGTGACATTCTCCTTAATCTTCATTTCATCCTTTTACTTAAATTTTTAACATTACCATGAAATGACTCAGGATGTTTGAGAGTGGTTCCAGCCTGATTGGATTTCACATGGAGAAAGTAGAATTTTAGATTTCATTTAAAATCCAGCAGACTTATCAGTTTTTCAGGATTTCAGGATTGGGAGATTGTAATGTTTCCAGGTGACACCACCTGCCCAGGCTACCCCTGCCACCAGTAGAGGACATGGTCTACCTCCTATAGATCCTACTTCTAGTTCTTCAGCT
>APFE030253299.1:190486-202606 GCA_000404065.3 Pinus taeda | reverse complement strand
ATGTGTCAATGTATTTATTTTATGTTGTAGATGGTTTAGATATTAAAAAAATTGAAAAAAAATGAAAAAAAATGAATATTTTTGTACCAAACGATTTTTCCCGATTTTTTCCGATTTGTTCCCCGCGCCGATTTTCACAACATTGGTATGAACTATGGACAAGGAACGGTCTGGTTGTCAATTGGGACTTGGCAACAGAGGTATCAGGGAGATATACGATGTGAGAGGGGACACTCAGTGGGCTATGCGACGGGGAGCGGGGATAAAAATAAAACGGCTGTAGAGTGGTCTGGTTTTGTTGAAAGGAATTGACGACGGGATGAGGACGAGCGGGACACGATGGAAGAATCAACTTTTGTGAAATCCACAAGGTGGAACATGAGGAGCGAGAGGCGGGGTTCAAACAAAGCATATAAGCGATGTGGAGTGGGAATAGTAATGAGAAGTGTGAAACTGATGCTGCACAGGCACAAGGAATGCGGCTCTGATACAACTAGAACATTATCTTTGTTCACTTATACTCGTCAGTGTAACACACGTTTGTATATATAACAATATAATTTTATTATTCGGTATGAGATGTTGAATTTACAAGGCTTGGGTGGTTCTCCTTTATAGGAGTTGACTTGCCACAAGCCTAAAGCCACGTCCTTTTGAACTAAGTGCCTTTTCAAAACTAATTGGGTAACTTTGTTTAATTTATTAAAGTTATTATTATTAATTAATATTGGTTATTAGTAATTTATTTTTATCATTTATTTTATTTTATTATATATTTTATTAGTTTTGAATATTTAATTCATAACACACTCTTGGTCATCTTGGTTTGATCCTTTTCATAGTCAGTGCTTGATGTAGATGCCATATTTGGAGATGTATTACTGACTTTCTCGAATTCGTGGAAAAGGGAGGTTCCAACGGGTGATGGAGTTCGCTTTCCCCTTTTTGCAGCAACCCTAGTTGAAGGAGGAATGTTGTCACCTTCAAGTAAAATAGGGGTTTGGACAATGGGTGGAGTCACCAAAGGAATATTTTATAAATATCATTAAGGAATCAATTCCTCAATGATTCACTAGGGAGGTAGACCTGCTCCCTTCCTCGACAATGACACCAAAATGTTACCGCTCAAACTAGCAGGGGACCTAAGTGGGAATCCCAAAAGAGCAAATGCTAGGACAAGGGCAACAAATGGAGACTTAGCCCACTATCACCTCAGCTAAGGCTCCCTTCTATTTACAGACTTTCACCGATGGGAGGAGACCTGGTATGTATGGAGTCACCAATGAAGGATAAGTCAAGGATATGAGTGACCCAAATGAACCCTTTCCCAGAAAAGTTTGAAGGATGGGACTTGCTTTCCTTTTAAGCAAGGTAGTACGTATTCTAGGGAAAGGAAGAGAGGATTTGAGGGTTAGGTTTATGGGATAAGATTTGTGAAAGAGTTCCCCAATCCATAAAATCCTTGTTAGAATTGGTATCCCAGATGGTTCTTGAAGAATGATCTTTCAAAGGAGCAGGACCACACGGGGTCAAGTGGACCTAGTCTGGGGTACGAGGAAAGTATGTCGCAACCAATGATATCCTTACCCTAGACAAGGTGGGGGGAAAGGAATCAAAGAAAGAATTTCACTTAAAGATGTTGCTTTGACCGTATGAGGTACAAGCCTTGGGGATGGCAGGGCAAGTTTTGATCTCGGAGATAGGGCTTGGCTTTCTTCCCAACTCCACCATCGGAATGTCTTCAGAATCAGAGGAGAGCTAGAGGAAAGACAAACGTAGGAGACCCTAGGAGATCAAATTTTTTTGATGGCTAGCTTGTCGGGAAATTGATGCCCTAGGTACCCCAATGTGGCTAGAACTGAGAGGAGGTGAAAGAATATGGTTTTTTAATGACCACCCTTGGTAGATCAATGCCTTAATCTTTGGGAGAATGGATTCTCTGTTGAGTATGAGTAGGATTTCTTGGTTCCTAGCGAAGGAGGCCTTAAGATCACTTCACTAGCCTTCTAGGTCAAGAGGAAGCAACCTTGCAACTTTTATACTTTGATGTGCAAAAAGAATGGCTTATCAAGATTAGATTTTTTGATAGAAACACCTCTAGGAGATTTCGCTCCTATTACATGCCCCATACATTGAGAGATGTTATAATAGAAACAAATTCCACAAATTTAAGCAGTAAATGCATGCAACAATTAGCCGATAGAACAACAAAAATCCTAGTCCAACGTATATGACAAAAGTAAACAAGAATAATATCAAAAGACACATACTTAGATGTAATAGAGTATATCCAACCATTCACAATTGACAATAAAGAAGCTCCAAGAGAAGATAGACCAATATCCACACATGAAAATTCATCTATAAAGCTCCAATTCATCCTCTAGAAAAAGAGCGAAAATCTCAAGAGAGAGATAAGAGACCCAAAACCAAAGTGATCATGAGAAATGAACTCATCTCTTTTGTATTTATACACAACTTAGGAGTTCGAATTAGCCTCCTTGGCCCACAGAAGCCCCAAAAATAAAACAATGTTCTAATAATTCAACTTTTGGTGACAAGCCCACCAAACTAGCTCATAAATGGAAAAGTAAGCCTCTCAAGAGGTCAAATAATAATCAATGCATGCCGTAGGGCCCTCTAAGAGGCCTAATGAGGTCCATGGGTGCCACAATAAAGAGTAGGATTCTCAAGGGCAGTTGACAAGTGGGTGCCCCCTTGTAAAACCTGTGGTGCTCCAAATGACATGTGGGGGCACACAAGTGTCCTCATGGTTCTCCAAACAAATCGAAGATGTTTGTGGATCGCCTGCAAGGGCTAGGATGACGGTGTAGGTGTTTCCACATCATTGTGCAAGTCCTGGATCATCTGCCAAGTGTATGGTGCAAATCTAGGCATGATGGATCAGATGCATCTTCCTCGTCCAATAAGTGAACCACGAGCAATCTCTGAATGGCTGTGGAGATCCATGGAGTGCTCTCTGTTGCTGTGAAGGCCCATGGCATTCAACGCACACACTACCCCTCTGTAGGATTACGACCCCATATAGGGAGACCAAACCCAAAATGGAGTTCATCTGCAATCTTGCATAAGCTCCAATGCATCCCCTAGCTTTCTAGTACAAGTCATTAGAGAAATCAAGTAAATGAGCTTACCAATCATGGACCACAGGTGGGGACTTCGTAATGGTACGCCCTTCCATAATGGGCTTCGGGATGTGCTAATGTCTCCTAAACTCCAATTGGGGTTAACGAATAATCCTATTAGGTGGTTTCTACTTCTAAAGGGGATAATATTCAAGGTACATTCTTCAAAAGGTGGTTGCATGTGACAAATAGGTGAATGAAATATGGGATGAGAAGGGGCAGCCTTGGGTCATGTGTTGGGGTACAAGGATAGCTAATAAGAGGGAAGCCTACACTTGGGTTTATAATGTGTAGGAGGGAGCAATTGTAGTACATGAGATGCCCCGACCTTGATTTTCCCATCTTTCTTTATATGCCTTTTGCCTTTTCATGATTTTCTTTGATTAACTGCTCGGGGATCAAAGGGGTAAGAGCATGATGTATAAGAAATAACAGTGAATATCCCCCTTTTAAGGTGGGGTGGTTCGTTGCTCACTAGGGGTTGGGACAATCATGGGTTCCTATATGATGGAGGCTCATAGAACTTGTAGGAACTAGGGTGATGGCCATGATGATGGGGTAGAGCTCATGTATAGGCCTTTGCCCACACGCTAATTGTGTTTGTGTTGGCCATCTTTTGCAATTTGTGGTACACTTCCTTGTTGAATGTGGCCATATTGCTTTTATCTTTCTTTTAGCTGCATCAACCTCAGGGCTTCATTCCAAGCCATGACCCAAGGTGTGGGCAAGGGTAAGGGGCATGCTAACCCTATGTAGACCCAGTGGAGGAATGTGGACCCAGGTGGGAGAAATGATAAATGGGGTAAAATGAATGGAAAGAGGGTAATATAAGTGGATAAGGGAGCGGGACCATGTAATCAAAATCGGGGTTTCCTGTGAAATACCATCCCTGGAACCAAATGGTCAATACAAGAGATCCCATGGGATTAGAATCCAAGGTTAATTCCTAAACGAGGTCTAGATGATAAAAGCACAGACCTATCCCATTCTTTTCATCGAATCCCCCCATTTATTCCTGCCTGGAGGTGTCCATGATAAGCAAACTACAATACTCAATTTCCAAATTGCAATGTATTCCTTTAGATTCAGGAGGCCCACCTTCAGACATACGATCATGGCAGATGGGCGAGGGACAACATGGCTGGCTCAGGTGGTGGAGAAAATGGCACAATGATGTCGCTGGTGGCTGCAAGGGGTTGCACTGTGTAGGCTGCCCGCTGAGGACCATCTTGGATTTTTTTTTTTCTCCTGGTGATATTACCCACAAAATGGTGGGTAACAGGTTGCAAGTGCAAAATATGAGTGATTATGTTTTAGGTGAAGTTGTTTTAAATGTATTGAGTACTTAGAGATAAATTACAATGATGTTCAATTTAGGACAATGAAGGAAAGTACTTAATAATTGGTAAAGGCAATCTTCACCAATGTAGTGCTTAATGAACAAATTAGATTATCTAATGACAACAAGAGTGTATAGTAATTCAAGATTGCACAATCTTACAAATGGACAATCGCTTAGAAATGACAATGAAATACACAAGTCTGATATCTCAACAAGATATCACAATTAGCAACTCTTGAAATTGTTTGGATTACCCTTATCACAATTTGATGACTAGACAAGTGCATTAGGAGTGAGTTACTTGCAAGATTGGATATGTTACTTACTTTACGAAAATGATATTATTATTTAAGTGAAGCCACAAGAATACTTTTTCCTTTCAGCAATGTAACAACCTGCAACTTATCAATAACCAACCTTTTCAATGACATTCAAAGAATTTCCTTTGAGATATTTGGTGACAAGAAAGGTATGCAACTTCCACAATTTTGATTCGCAAGTTAGGAAACAAATCAATAGTTACCAAATCAATCAGTTTTTATGTGAAAATTCCTGAACCAGAATCCCTACTGCAACAACCAATGATATTTCTCCTATTTGTTAAATTCCTTTAAACAAATTACTTGTAGTTTACTACGACAACTATCAAAATACATACACTGCAACCTTCACTTAATTAAATATAATACGAAAACAAGAAACTGAGCATGTAGAATTTTAGATGTCACTCAAAATCCAGCAGACTTATCTGTTTTTTAGGATTTCAGGATTGGGGGGATTGCAATGTTTCCATTGGATTTTATCATGTACTAGGGTATGGAACTTGTATTTAATCAAGAGAATCGAGCCTTCTATGCAGGGGAGACTCCCAATAATTAAGAGCATGTAGGGTACTAGGGTATGAAACTTGTATTTAATCAAGAGCACAAAGGTCGTTCGACTATGTTGGAGGAGACTCCCAATCAAGCACGAGACAAGAAATTAGAAATTTCTCATGGCTGATTTTGGATATTTCTATTTTCATTATGTGATCATTCATGAGTAAATGTGATGTAAATTTAGAGACTTATAGTTTATGCATTGACAATTGACTTTTTTTATCATAATGTAATAAATTAGAATGTATCATATATGGTTTATGATTGCACATATTTCTTAAATGTCCTAATATATATATATATATTCGCGTTTATGCTTTATGATTGCACATATTTCTTAAATGTCCATATATATATATATATTCGCGTTTCCCCGTTTCCAAAAGCTGGGGGGGTTATGTTTCATACCGGTGCCTGTTTCGGAAACTCGTACCCATTTTCCCGTTTCGTGCAACCTTGACTAAAATATTTTTTACATAAGATAATTACATTTCAACCTTTAAAGGGGGAACACTCATTCATTATAGACCCTCAATAAACTACCCGATTCTAAGACTCAATATGATCTAGTAGACCAAGTGAATTGTAATAAAATTATTTAGCCAATTAGCTTAACTTATTCCCAAATCACTTTTACAAAAGACTCGACTAAAACACTAGGATTCACCTAAGATTTTGACAATAAATTCCATCCTAGCTTTAGGATGAGGTCGGAGGGAAAAACTTTGCCAATCATCTGTGTTTAGAAACATAATTGAATCTGTGAGACGAAAAACCTCCTAGGATGAAATTTGTCACCAAAATAATAGGCTTACCTAGGTTGTTACATACATATATGGTCTTAGTAGCATCATTTACATTAAAATTTGTAGAATGGGTTTTCAACTCTGATAGACTGATGACTGATGATGATGAATCCAGGATAATCTGAATGCTCAAGCATGATGGACTTCCTTTGTGAAAAAGTGTATTGCTATACTAGGGTAGTTGACATGGAGTGGTCAACAGGTACAAGAAGCCTTTCGTACATCCTTGGGCTTTGAGTTTTCAAAAAATGTTCAGGTGCCACTTTAGTGGTCAACATAACCAAACCTCTTGATGCATGTATAGTTGTGTCTGAGACATCCTTGGTGATTCTTGATGGACATATGGATGACTTAGTTTGAATGGATGCTTGAGCTTGGATAACATGCTAGTATAGTGCACTTATCTAGGAGGCCATTATTCTTATTGGCATGATAACTATAACCCATTTGGTGCACACAATGGGAAAGTTGTTTGCTTTATTAGGAGAGGTACCTACCTAGGAGGAGGAGTGCTAGGCGCTTGAAGTAGGACACTTAGCCTTAAGTAGTTGACTTGATGACGCTTTGGTTGAGGAGGATGCTTTATGAAGGATGTTGGATTGGAACACATTTGTTAAGGAGAAGCTTCAGAGCATAGTAACTACCTTGACACACATGTTGAGAAGTGTCAGTCACAGGAGGACATGTGGCACACAACTAGAGGTAGAGTGTAATATTCCTAATTAGCCATGGCTAATTGGAATATTTGATTTTGCTCAATTTTGCCTCTATAGTTATTAATAAATAAAAAGGTGAGAAAAGGAGGGACATAACTCACTTTTTAAATAAAGTCACTCGCTAGTAGCACAACGTTGTGACTTAAAGGGGGAGCCAAGGGGGGCCAAAGGACCACGTAGAGGAGGGGTCCATGTAGACACTAGGAGGGACTGCACAGATGGATAGGAGCACGTGGCAAGAGGGAGGCTATGTTGGAGGAGGTGGGCCTTAAAGTTGAGATAGGCCAACGCTATAAAGGAGAGAGGAGCCTCCTCATTTTGGCATTCGATTATGTGCATTTGAGCTAGTCACTTCGACTTAGAGCACGCTGGTTGTTCAGCCTATCTGCAGCACTGTTTAGTGCGTTGAGTGTCTCTGTTCGGAGATCTCACCCTTAGCCCTGGGGGACTTCGAGTGCCTAGTCGGGCAAGGTAGCTTTCAACAGTCTTTTGCAGGAGGATCGATTTTTGGAGTTGAGGAGGTGCTGAGCATTTTGATGACTGCGCAGTCTTGAGAGAGGATGACGCAGTCTTTCTGGGTAGCAGTTCTGGATTGGGGTTTTGTGGAGGATTTGAGCTAGGAGATTGAGCAGGAGATCAACCCTTGCATATTGGAGGATTTTGGCAGAGTATCGGGCAGAACTTTGGAGGGTTCTATTCAGCGGCAGCGCAGAGCCTTGAGGGATTGCGTGGATCCTCAAGGGGGTGATCTTCGGGGGTCAGCCATTTTGGGAAAGCTTTTTGGGCTTTCTGGGTTTATTGAGTAGAGGCGGATTCCAGAGTTTCAACATTTTCTGAGGAGGGGAACAACCCCAAATCCTCATTTGATTCCAGCAGTAGCAGCAACACAACAATTCTCCAGCAATTTGGATGTAATTAAGAGAGAAGCTATTTCCTTGCTATTCTGAGTGTATTTCTTCACTTGCCTTGAGCAAGTCGAGGTGCCATCTTTCTGATCACCTCCTGCACTCATTCCATTACTCAGTATAATAAAATGGCTTAGCATTTCTCTCTGCATTTCTTGAGTATCTGCTTGTATTCCGTGTTTATTTTATTATATGTTGCATTACTGTTATTTACATCACTTTGAGTTTCCCGGCTACTACATCACTTGTGTGTTATTTGGTTGGAGTTTACTGGGGTTTGGGGAATATCCCTGAAACGGGATATTACATAGAGCACCTTGAATGAAGATAGTTGGATAGAGAACCACCATGGGAGGAGTGTTGGGTTAACATCTTGGTGGAAAGTGCACCACCTTGAAGGAGGGGTGTCGAGCCTAAGAAGATCATGCTTGGTGTAAAGTTCCCTATGAATTGATTGCCTATGAAGAATGAAATAGCCTATTTGACCTTGTAGGTTATAGTCTTGATAAAAGGGTAAAAACCTAGTTTTTCCAATGTTGGGGCAACATTTGTGCAAATATTGGGTTAGCTAGGGCAAAAGAGCCCAAAATGGGGGTTTCCCATACAACCCTTTAATTGTGGAAGCCCATGGAGAAGACAATAAATAGAGGAGAATTGGAATCAAATTTTTAGCATTGGATTGGATCAATTTATCTTTGTTTTTTTAAGCTCGAGGCTCTGAGGGTTTTAAGATGCCTTTTCTCCCTACTAATTTTGGTGGTGAAAGATTCCACCCTAGTTAGTAAAGTCTTTTTCTATCTTTTCTATTCCATTTTGGCCAACATGGAAACTTATCTATCTAATAGTAAATTTTGGTGGAGAAGTTGAGGCAAAGGCATTCAAATTTCTTCTGAGGCTAGACAGATCTATTCCGAGGCAGAAAATCGAATTATTCTGAGGTTGATTCCTTGTGAGTTGATCCTGAGGCAGAAGCAGAATGATCTGAGAGAGAATTCACGTTTTTGAGGAATATGAAAGCTTGAGGTTGGGCATCTGCGTAATTTATCTGTAGGAAAATTAATCCGAACTTCCTGAGCATCAAAGGAGGCCAATCTCAGTCGAAGTCGAATCCATTTGTGGGGCCATTCAGGGATTATTTATGCTCTGCAATAGGTTCGAACTTCTGAAGAAATTCGTTGCTCCTGTAACGAGCTTCGAGGGGCAAATGTGCCTAGAATTGGGGGTTGCTTATATAACCCTTCAAATGTGGAAGTCCATAGAAACAACTATAAATAGAAAAGAATTGGAATCAAATTATCATCATTGGATTGGATCAATTTATCTCTGTTTTTTTGAGCCTAAGGCTCTAAGGGTTTTAAGACCCCTTTTCTCCCTAGTAATTTTGATGGTGAAAGATTCCACCCTAGCTAGTAAAATCTTTTTCTATCTTTTCTATTTGGTTATGGCTAGTAGGGGAAGTTATCTATCTAATAGAAAATTTTGGTGGTGAAGCTAAGGCAAAGGCATCCGAATTTCTTTTGAGGTTAGACAGATCTGTATTGAGGCAAAAAAAGGAATGTTTTTGAGATTTATTCCCTGCAAGTTCATCTTGAGGTAGAAGAAGAACAATCTAAGGCAGAATATTGTCACGTTTTTGAGGAAGACGAAACCTTGAGGCTGAGCATCTTCGTAATTTCTCTTGAGGCAAATTAATCCGAACTGCTTGACCATCAAAAGAGGCCATTCTCAACCAAAGTCGAACCCCTTCCCGAGGCCATTCAAGGATTATTTGTGCTCTGCAATAGGTCCGAACTTTTGAAGAAATTCATTGCTCCTATAAAGAGCTCGGAGGGGCTGTTTGAGGCAAGTATAGAGGGATTGGTTTAGGACCAAAGAAGATCTAGGACTCCCTAAGGCGACGCAATGGTACTGAATAGATTCTAGGAGAATTTTTTGAAGGAAGTCCAATGCAGAGGAAGAGTTCGATCCTTAGTCCGGACTCCTGAGGCTATTCAGATATTTGCCCTGATCATAATTCACAAGGGTTCTTTAGGTCTGCGGATTAGTTTAAAATCACTCAGGTTTCTGGTTAGAATACAATTACTATTTAGTGAAGCTCTGTCCAATACGAAATTTTACTACAACTATTTAGAACTATACTGAACTGTTAAATTTGAGGAATATACTGCTACTATGGAATTCTGTTGAATGGTTGAAATATAGCATTGTATCGAGTGGTTGACTATAATGTTGAGATAGTAGTGTTATTTACTGAATATTTCATTATTTTGTACTAGATAAATCTTGGTGTCACTTTCTGAACAAGAAAAAGAATTTTTTGAAACCCTAGTTGCTTAAGAAACCTTTGTGCAAAATTTTTCCTAGGATGCTAAATTTGGAGCATGCAAAATGCTAGGGTTTGTAACACCCTAGTTAAACACTTATCATCCTTATATTGTATAGCGCTCCATATTGGGTTACCTTGTTGACTTAGGTCTAGGGTTGCTTGTGTGGAGCTAGTCCACGATATATGTTGGCCTTCCACACCTATTCTATATAAAGGGAGGAGAGAGCCTTTGTTATTACTCACTATCGATGTACTCATTGTTGAAATTTAGGCAGGTATGGTACAAATTTCCGCATAGGAACCCTAAGACCCCAAATGAAGCCCATCATGCCCTAAAAGAGAATTCATAATGATGAAAAGAAATTTAATTGGTTAAAAGAGAAATATTATTATTTTGATAATTTGGGAAATAAATTATTTTGGAAAATATATTTAATAATGAATAATTTAAATTTGAGGTTTCCCTCCAAAAATAACAATTCGACATCATTCATGTACAAGTCGACCAAGCCTATGGGACGTGTGCCTTTGCTCAAAGGAACAACTATATATAGGCAATAATCCTTCAACATTTTGGGCATTGAATCAATAGTGAACATATCTCTATGGTTTGTTTCAATTAACAGTGGCTCATATTGTATTCAATCTAGCTCGCATTCATATACATGATGGTTCGTATGCATGAATGAGGTCCGATTTTGTTTATGGCTTGCATTCTTCCTCTGATTCACATACATATCATTAGTGTCATCGGATTACATAGTTTTGGGCTTGAGTTTCTCTTTGTGACTAGCTCAATACATAATGACATCAAATCAGAAGCTTGCTCATATTCATTGGTGACTCACAATACAATTCAGAAACTCGCAATACAACTCGTGGATAGAATTCGTAGATCTCTATAACACATGTTATATGGCTCTTTGATCTTTGTGGTCACTCGAACAATCTCTATGATGGCCTGCTCATATGATTTCTGTGTTGACTTGCATAACTTTGTGGCATATAGTGCCATGCTCTACATTGGGACCCATCTATTGTGACTCAGTGGCACATTTCTATTGTGGCTCACATTCTATCATGGCACGCTCACACTTGTTTAATATTATGGCATATATACATACTCTGTAACATGGATTACTTTCCAGTGGCATCGTTTCATGGCAATGAACTCTCTATAGTGGCATTGTGCCATACCTTGGCTATCACTGCAGCAACTGATTAACTTTTCCTACTTATTTAGTCATAAGTTATTCATGAAATTAATTCAACAAACATTAAACTAAACACTGTTGCAGATATCATATCGTAATACAGAAACAAAAATATGCACACATTGACACAGTTATTTTGGACTAATGTCCCCGGAAAAACGCAATGTGGGAAAACCGGTGCAGCATGGGAGGATTTTATTATTCAACAATTTTCTTGTACAACAGGGTGCCAATCTGGCTTACCCACATATAGACAAACTTCCAGTACTTTCCTAAACCCGGCGTAGGCCCTACTGACCTCTGCTATAGCCTGAAACCCTCTGCGTTAGCCTACTAAGGCTCTGCGCAGCCTCTCTGGGCTTCTGCGTCACTCCTGCAGCCTCTGCGTGGATGAAGTAGGGCCTTCTGGCTCTGCGCAACCTCTGCTGCCTCTGTGTGGATGAAGCAGGGCCTTTTGGCTCTGCGCAGTCTCTAATGCCTTTGCGTGGCTTCCTTTGGTGCGGCGTCTACCTCTTCTGCGCTGATCTCCTATCTCTTTGTTTTGTATTTGCTGCCTCTTGACTGCTCTCCAAACCACTGGTTCAATTTCTCAGCAAACCCTCCTCCAGAAATTGAATTGACTGGTATCCCTCAGGTGTTCTCCAAGTTCTCCTCAAGCCTCCTCTTATACTTTTTTCTGTTGACATCTCAACGACCGAGATTAAGTCCCTAATCAACGGCTAAGATTAGATCTGGCTTGATCCATGTCTTTTGGACCATTCTAACATAGATTCATATTAATACACAT
>APFE030253299.1:60291-190227 GCA_000404065.3 Pinus taeda | reverse complement strand
CCTAAGTTTAGACTAAGGGACTCCATTAAAAATATTAATTATTTTAATATCTCCTGATCTGTTTAGAATCTGCCCAAATCCTTTTTGGGTATTGGAGATCTCATGTGCCCCAACCTCTCCACCAAATTCGTGGCTAGAGCACATCCGATGCTACCCCAAATCAACACTCCCTTTTAGCGAGGATTGTGCTCTAGCAATACTCCTCACTGAGTATTACTCTGATCATCCAGCATTGGTACTTGTGCTGATGCTAGGCCTGCCTGCCCAACATCCTCTGCACTGCTACATCCTGTACTGTTGCCCATGGTTCTGCCACTGCCACTGTTGCATTTGTATGACAGCTCCCTCTGCATCTGTGCTGCTGCTGGTCCTTTCTCCTAGCATTACATCTGCACTGCACCTTCCTCTGCGTTTGTGCTGCTGTTGGTCCTTTCTCCCAACACTGCAACTCCCTCTGCATCTGTGCTGTTGTTGGTCCTTTCTCCCAACACTGCATCTGCACTGCAACTCCCTCTTTATTCATGCTGCTAACGCACTACTTCTGAAAGGGGTTCTTTACCATCCCCATATTTTCCCTGAAGTACTCAAATTTTGACTTTCTAAGGGCCTTGGTGAGGATATTTGCCACTTGTTCCCCTGAAGAGGTGTAGCTCAACCTTACAACTCCACGTTGGACACAATCTCTGACAAAGTGACACCGGATATCAATATGCTTTGACCTATCATGAAATATTGGATTCTCAGAGAGTTTGATGCAACTCTGATTATCACACATGATCTTGGTCGACTCCATATTTCTTCTCAATAGGTTTACCAACAATTTTCTAAGCCATATGGCCTCACACGAAGTTGTGCTTGCTGCCATATATTCTGCCTCAGATAAGGTCAGAGCCACGGACTTCTGTATCCTACTGCACTAGGAGGTTATTCCTGATCCAATCTTGAAACAGTACCTAGAGGTAATTTTCCGATCCACTGAACTTCCTGCCCAATTTGCATCAATGAATCCACTCAACCTGATATCCTTCCCTTTGTTGTACAAGAGCCCATAATCAACTGTTCCCTGTAAATACCTGAGAACGTGCTTGGCTACTGCCCAATGAGCCCTTTGGTTCCACCATGAACTGACTGAGGGTGTTGACAGCGTAGCAAATATCTGGCCTGGTATTGACTAGATACATCAGGGACCCCATGAGCTGTCGGTATAGGGTGGGATCGACATCCTTGTCTTCTGATGCATCAATCTTCTTCTAGTTGGTGATCATTGGCATAGACATAGGTCTACAGTCTCCCATCCCGAACCTTTTCAGAATTTCTGTAGCATACCTTCCTTGCCCAAGGAATATTTCTCCTTTCTGCTGCCAAACTTCCAACATTAGAAAATAGTGCATTCGTCCCAGATCCTTCATATCGAACTCTATGGCTAGATTCTTCTTATGGTCTTCAGTGAGTCTGGATGATCCTGTCAGGAAGAGATCATCCACATATAATACTAAGATAAGTGGCTCGCTCTTTATGACCAGATAGTAGAGATTTAGATCCGCATCACTCTTGACAAAACCCATCTTCTGCAAGTAGCCATCTATTCGACCATACCACGCTCTTGGTGCCTGCTTAGCCCATACAAGGCTTTCTTCAGTCTGCATACATGAGACTTCTTCTCATGAGTTTCAAAGCCCTCTGGTTGTTCAATGTATAGTTCTTCTTCTATTACCCCGTTCATAAATGCCATCTTGACATCCATTTGATGGATCTCTCATCCCATTTGGGTTGCAAGAGATATCACGGTCCTAATAGATGTATACCTGGCTACCGGGGAAAAGGTTTCCTCATGGTCAATCCCTTCCTTTTGAGCATACCCCTTAGCCACAAACCTGGCCTTGTATTTTTCAATACTTTCGTCCGCAACATATTTGATCTTGTAGATCCATCTTGAACCTACCACAGATCTATCTTGAGGCCTTGACACCACCTCCTAGACATCATTTACTATTATGGAGTTATACTCCACCATTGCATCTATCCAGACTTGATGCTGAGCTACTTCTTTGAAGCTGGCGGGCTCTCCATACTGAGCTATTAATGCCTGATACCTGTCTGGCTGTTTTTGCTCTCTTTTACTGTTCCTTGGCTCACTGATGAAGTTCTCTGCATCACGCAGAATCTGGCGAAGTTCCCTGCTGGTTCTTCCTCTGCCAACAGGTGCTTCTGTTTGCTCCTCTTCCTCATCCTGAGAATCTTCCTGATCTATGGAAGGATTCTTCACTTCCGTTGGTTGAAGAGGCATCGCCAACGGATCCTCTTTTGGCTGCTCCTTGAAGGCATTTCGTGAGATCTTCTGAAAGCTCTGTACTCCATGAACATTACATCTCGTCGTACTACTACCTTCCTGCTCCTTGGAAGATAGATCCTGTATGCCTTAGCGTTCTTGCTATATCCTGCCAAATACCCCTTTTCTGCAGTCTGATCCAGCTTTCCTCTTTTCTTCGGGTATGTGACAATATGCCAAACTCCCAAATATCCTGAAATGACTGACTTTAGGTGTCTTCCCAATGAAGACTTTCTCTAGAGTAATCTTGCTCAATGCCCGATGAGGAGTCATATTCTGAATGTAGACAACTAGGTTACATGCTTCTGCCCACAGGAATTTTGGCATATCCTGATCATACACCCTGGTCGTAGCTGCTTGTACAATAGTCCTGTTTTTCCTTTCTGCCACCCCATTTTGCTCCGGATTATAGGGAGCTATCCACTCTCTTATGATGCCCTCCTTAGCGCAATAATCAGTGAAGTCCTTATCGACATATTCTCCACCATTATCTGAGTGCAAGACTTTGATTTTCTTACTCGTCAGATTCTCCACTAGAGCCTTGAACTCCTTGAATTGACAGAAAACCTCATCCTTGGTTTTCAAAAAATAGATCCAAGTTTTCCTTGAGTCGTCATCAATGAAGGTAAGGAAATACTCGGCACTGCTGAGAGCTTTGACGGACATAGGTCCGCAAATATCTGAGTGTATCAATCCTAGTACACTCTTGGCCCTGTGGTTGATCCTAGGAAATGCCACCTTGGCATACTTTCCTAGAGCGCATCCCCTGCATACGTCATCTCGTTCCGTACTCAGATCCAGAACACCTATTACAGTGCTCCTGAGAATTCTCAGAGCTCCATGGTGCAAGTGACCCATCCTTTTGTGCCATAGTTCGTTCAAGTCTTTGTCCCCATGATTGCCTATTAGTTCCATTGGAGATTCTAGTTGCAATCTGTACAACCGATTATTTTTTATCTCGATCTGCACTTTCTTTTTCTAGCTCGGGTGTTTGATGTATACCTTTTCCTTGATGAAGTAGACATCATAGCCCTTGCCTTGTAGTTGTGACACGGGAAGTAAGTTCATCCCCAGTCTTGGCACATGCAACACCTTTGTGGCACATAACCGCTCTCCTGATTCTGTCTGAAAAACTATGATATCCTTTCCTACTGGAGTACACTTTGCCTTGTTCCCCATGGTGATCTGAAAGTTCATCTTCTCTTCTCGATATTCTGAGAAACACTCCCTGATTCCCGTCATATGCCACGAGGCTCCACTGTCTATATACCATACTTCTGATGATGCAGCACTAGTCATGCATGCCATGTTTTCTTCCAACCTAGAAGCCAACATAGAGAAATTGAAATCTCTCTTTCTTGTGCAATCTTCTGAAAATTTGCGTGAGTCCCCTGAGGTGGATGCCTCGCATCGTGGTCTCGAACCATAACTGATTTACCCTTTGTCTTTGATTACTTGCTCTGGTACCATGTGAAAATTCTATCACTGCAGCAACTAATTTACTTTTCCTACTTATTTCATCATAAGTTATTCATGAAATTACTTCAACAAACATTAAAATAAATACTGTTGCAAATATCACATCGTAATACAGAAACAAAAATATGCACACATGGACACAGTTATTTTGGACTAATGTCCCCGGAAAAACCCAATGTGGGAAAACTGATGTAGCAAGGGAGGATTTTATTATTCAACAATTTTCTTGTACAACAGGGTGCCAAACTGGCTTACCCATAGACAGACAAATTTCCAACACTTTCCTAAACCTAGCGTAGGCCTTACAGCATGAAATGCTTTGCGTTAGCTTGAAACTCTCTGCGTCAGCCTGAAACCCTCTGCGTCAACCTACTGAGGCTCTACGCAACCTCTTTGGGTTTCTGCGTCACTCCTGCAGCTTTTGCGTGGATGACGCAGGCCCCTCTGGCTCTGCTTAGTCTCTGCTGCCTCTGCATGGCTTCCTCTGGTTCTGTGTCTGCCTCTTCTACGTTGATCTCCCGTCTCTCTGTTCCATACTTGCTGCCTCTTGACTGCTCTCCAGACCACTGGTTCAATTTCTTAGCAAACCCCGCTCCAGAAATTGAACTGACTGGTCTCCCTCAGTGTGTTCTCCAAGTGCCCCTCAAGCCTCCTCTTATACTTTTTCTGTTGACATCTTAGCGACCGAGATTAAGTCCCTCAGCTAAGATTAGATCTGGCTTGATCCATGTCTTTTGGACCATTCTAACACAGATTCATATTAATACACATTAATATTTTATTTTCCCTAAGTTTAGACTTAGGGTCTCGATTAAAAATATTAATTATTTTAATATCTCCTGATTTGTTTAGAATCTGCCCAAACCCTTTTTGGGTACTGGAGATCTCATGTGCCCCAACCTCTCCACCAAATTTCGTGGCTAGAGCACATCTGATGCTACCCCAAATCAACACATACCTTGGTTAACATGGAAGACATACATTGGTTCACATGGCAGACATACAATGGCTTGCATGTCAAACTACATTGGTTCACATAGCAGACATGCAATGGTTCACATGGTAGACAGAAATGGTTCGCATGGCAAACATACAATGGTTCGTATAGTGTACACTCAGTGGCATCAAACAAAAAATACTTTCTATGTATGACATCACATTTATGGCATCTCTTCTATGTTCTCTGTGGGGCATGGCTATACTCATGGTATGACATAGCTTCTATATCTCTGTGTAATAAAAGGACAAGATACTAGACAAAAATACATGATTGTGATCCATATGTTTATATCAGTGACCTTGATGTATATGAGTATAACTGTAACCTATTAACAGTGGGATAATACTCTTGATGATGCATGACTGTGTGACCTTGATGCGTATGTATTTGGATGCAACCTAATGACAATGAGACATGATACTAATGATAGTGACAATGCTTCTATAATGATAGTGACCATGCTATTATGATGACAATAACCTTGATCTTCATGACAATATTCTTCATATTGTATGCGATAGTGATATGGCAACTACTCTCTTGGACTTGTTTCGTTTAGCTCACAAACGAAGTTGTGAATTGACTTGGGTTGGCCCTAAAAGTCTTGATGTGATGAATGCATCTCATTCTTATTGTACTTTGTATCTAGACTGGACATTTGATGAAAATATAATAGAAGAAGAATTGGTTGGGTTTTCCCCCTTTGTGGGGTTTTGCTTTGGTCTTCGACCTAAATCTCGGTGTCCCCTTTGTGCATGCTTTTATTCTACTGTTTCTTTATTGTTCCGCTGCATTGTAGATGTTTATTGTTCTCTCTACGTAATTGCTAATGTTGATATGATGTTATGGGGTGAATGAAATGTATAAAAGATGAAAAGTTTTGAAAATGCAAATATCTATAGGCTTATAGCAGAGAACAATTAAGCCCTAAAAATTAACATGGTATCAAAGCTAGGCTGAAGAAAAGTCATTGATATCATTCCTGTGAAGACACCCATGATGGACCAAATAGACTGAAAGAGACAAAGATGGTAGAGACCTAAATGAATGCTAGGGTTTGAAGGAAACCCTGGTTCTTATAATAAAGGTTAGGGTTTATGAGAAACCCTTGTTTTGGCCTTGATATGAAAAAGGGCTTGGTATGATTCAAAATTGTTCATGATATGATCAGCTAGAATCCATTTGGTGATTGGGATAAATTTAGAGAAACCCTAGGTGAGGGTATGATGCAAGATCTAGTGATCTTCGATAGTTAAGCTTGGCTGTTGATAAAGGAAATTAAGGATTCAGGTGGTGTTCAAGATGGCACAACTCTTCTGCAGACTTCATTGACATATGGATGATGCTCCCTGGTATAGGATCGAGAGGGAGTTGATAACTTCCTCCAATCTTCTTTAAAGATAAGTAATTTCAAGACTTATGTTATTTTTTGCTCTTGTTTAGAATTATCGTTTTAGTCTATTGATTATTTTTCCTGCATGAATATTGGAATGCTTCTAACTTCTTGGATGAAGGTATTTTCAAGAAAAATAGATCCTTCTCAAGGATCATCATGATATAGAGCATTGCAGGAAGAGTTAGCTCTAAGATGGAGTTTGTGTAGGAAGAGTAAACTCTAAGAGGGAGTTGATGGAGGATAATGATGAAGCCACTCTTATATCTAGAGAAGAAAGAACGATTTACCTCATTACCAAGTACACTTTCATTATGATTATTTACTTTGCTATTGTTTCTCTTGCTCTTGATCTAGGGTCACAGGTATATCTGATGAATGTGAGGACTAAGTCCTCTATATCGAGATTGAGGAAGATGTGGAACTATCTCGTGGTTGGAGTGGCACTTGAAAATGAACAAGAGTTGAAGACCTCGAAGGAAGGGTTGCAGTCTCCTTGGTTAATAACTATGATTGAAGAAGCTTCCTTTTCGGAGGTAGTAGATCGAGTGCAATAGTTTGATATGATGCTGAGAGCGATATGTCCTTCATGCAAAGACCATTCTTGATGACTAAGATGTAGTAATGTTTGATACTTCTGTGATATGGTTCAAACTATGATAAAAAGTATGCTCTTAGAGAAAGAAGGTTATGATAAGATCCTAGCTCCTATTGCCAAATGCATTATTATCATATATACATAAAGTAAGCTTCCTCTATGGAGGAAGGAGCATATTTGTAGTTATCTCAGGACTTGAAGGGGCATGAGTAGTAGATCATGATTGCAGATTGAAGAAAGCTCCACATGGAATCTTGCTAGTCCCTTGGGCTTAACATGCTTGAAATGATAGACATCTGATTCATACCCCTACCTCTCTTCAGAATTGAAGGTATTTCTTTGATATTTGTTTTATATGACGACAATTTATTTCTGACAAAATCAAGATCATCTCAACATTCAATGACAGAGGGAGTTGACTTTTGAGTCCAAGATGATCAACTTTTTGAGATTAGAAGTGTAACAAGGAGATGATGAGGACTTCCTTGTCAAGGGAAGTATGATGTCAAAGACTTGGCATGATGATTTACACTAAGAAATTGAGAGAGCTTCCTCTTCAAATACAATTTTGATGAATTCTTGATTTGCAGTATGTTCTTTGAGCCATATAGAGCCTGAATATGTATATTGGAATCTTGCGAAGCTGGTAATTGGATACCTAGACAATGTAGTCATGCATGAACTGAGACACACTGTTGGATACTTGAGACTTATTACATTGATGCTAAGAATGTTGTTGATTAGGAGAGTACATTTGAGTGTTGCCTTAGGTCTGCCCTGGTTTCTTAGATGTGTTTTTGGTGTAGAAATTTGTTGCTTTGAGAGACAATGTGCATTGTTGTTAGCATGGCTAGCTGTGAGACAATATGGTTGGGAAAGCTCTTTGGAGAGCTTCTTGAGGATATGTTGGGTATGACTACACTATGACATATTATGGGTTTCGACATGCAGAGAATCCCGTGTTCGATTATTGGTTTGAACTCATTGAGGTCAGATATCACTATATGATGCAGAAAGGAGCAATGATACTCCATTACATTTTGACTAATGAGTAGGTAAACAATTTGATCCTTATATTGCAGCGTGTGAGCTTGTGGTTGACCTGATATTCTCTAAGTGCCATGCACTATGGCCAGGACTAACAATCGTAAGCCTAGTGAAGGCACTAATGAGATGAAGGGGTCACATATGATATAGGACATTGAGCTATGCTCTGCCTCCTTGTTTGAGCTCACAGGGAAATGAATTGAGCCGAAGAGCTCCAAGGGTTGAGGGAACTCTGGACAATAGGATAGGGTGTGATCCTTATCCTTTGTGGTAAGTGTATCTCGTCTATTGTCACTGTAGGGTGAGTGTGGTCCTTTTCATCTATGACAAGTGGGTATCTCTCCCTACTGTCAAGTCTAGGACTTGGCAGAGTATACCCAAGTTGACATCCCACCCACAAACTAGGCTTGTTGGGTTTGTTCCTCCCTATCTAGCCAATGGATGAGGAGACTTGGGTGTGTGTGAGATCCTTACCATTTATGGTAAGTGTGTATCCATGCCAAGTTAGAGAGCATGCGTGTGTTCTACTACTTGACTCTTGAGGGTCAAGGTGGGAAGGATCGACGAATGATAGGATAGAGTGTGATCCTTATCTCTCACGGTAAGTTAATGTTTCCTGTTGTCATAGATCAATAGGATAGAGCGTGATACTTACCCTTGTGGTAAGTGTATCTTGCCTATTATCCTTGGATATAAGGTGGAAGCCGAAGCTCCCCTATGATTCTTCTTCTTCTTTAGATAGAGACATAATTGTTCAACTAATGATCGAAGGAGACAAGTTGAAATGAGATAAAGCCTAAAGGTCATGGAATGTGACTAAGTAGGGTCTGGAGGATACAATCGATCTCCCGTACCTATAGACGTGAATTCTTCTTCTTCCATGAGATGAGATGAGATAAGACATAATGAGATATGATGCAACAATGATGAGACATCCGAGATGAAACTTATGATGCAGATGGAAATTTCTCCCTAGTTGAGAGGGAGTGTTGAAATTTGGCAGCTATGGGACGAATTTCCCCATAGGAGCCCTAAGACCCTAATTGAAGCCCATCTTGTCCCAAAAGAGATTTCATAATGGTGAAAGGAAATTCAATTGGATAAAAGAGAAATATTAGTATTTTGATAATTTGGGAAAATAAATTATTTTGGAAAATATATTTAATAATGAAGAAATTAAATTTGAGGTTTCCCTCCTAAAATAACAAGTCAACATCATTCATGTAGATGGTTGTCATGTATATGTCAGCTAGCCCTAAGGGACGCGTCCCTTTTCTCAAAGGAACAACTATATATAGGCAATAATCCTTCATCATTTTGGGCATAGAATCAATAGTGCGCTTATCCCTGTGGTTTGTTTTAATTAACAGTGGTTCGTATTGTATTCAAGCCGGCTCTCGTTCATATACATGATGTTTTGTATGCATGACTGAGGTTTGATTTTGTTTATGGTTTGCATTCTGTCTCTGATCCACATACATATCATCATTGTCATTACATTACATAGCTCTAGGCTCGTGTTTCTCTATGTGACTCGCTCAATACACAATGACATCAAATCAAAGGCTCGCTCATATTCACCGGTTACAATACAAATCAAAAGCTCGCAATACAATTCGTGGGTAGAATTCGTACATCTCTGAAATGTGAAAATTCCAAAATTAGAAACTTATTGCAACAACTAGAAATTATTCACCTAATTGTGAATTTTATTTAACAACTTATTTGTTATTTGCTACGACAAATACTGAATAAATCACACTGCAACCTTCACCAATAAAATATTGCAGAAGAAATTAAAATGCTGGCAGCTGAGAAATGTTAGCGCACACATAAAAATAACACAATTATTTTTGGACAAAAGTCTCCGAAAAAACCCAACTTGGGAAAATCGGTGTAGTAGGTGAGGGTTTTATTATTATGCAACAGTGTGAAAATATGAGTACAACTAGATGCTGAAATCTGGAAATCCTACAGAGAAAAATACTGGCAAAAATCTAGTGAGGAATTTTCGTCACCCCATAGGCAAACTCCTGGCATGACTTGTCTTCAGAAATTCGGGCCTCTGACCCTCTACGTCAGTCTCTGCGTTGATCTGCAAAACATGCTGGACGTCTAGCCTCAAACTGGTCTCTGATGAAGTTGTTTTTCCTTCTACTGACTGGAAAGATGCTTCTTTGACATTTTGGGACTCCTTCTCGACCTCTGGAACTGAAAACGTCAATCCCTCTCAGCAATTTGACTTTGTCTCTAGAAGTTGCTACGTTGCCCCAATGTCAACCTCTTTGTGGCTCTTCTGCCTCTCTGCAAGTGCACTCGTTGGATCTGGAATGCCTCCTCTAGCCTAACTATCTCTGCCCCTCTCACGCTGCTTCAATCTCTAGCTCTCTTTTGACAACTGATTGCTGCTACTTTGGAAATCGATCTGCTCAGAAATCAAACTGCTCAATTGTCTTCTCCTCCACCACATCGACTTCCGCTTATAATCCTCTGTTGGAGCACCAACATCCAAGATTAAAACATAATCGATGGCTAGGATCATCTCTGGATCGATTTGTGTGAGTTTCTAGATGATTCTCACCTTATCTCAATTAATACTGATTAATTAACCATATTCCCTAAGTTTAGACTTAGGAAATATTTAAAAAACGGTTAATAATCGAATTGAGACACTTCTAGGCGGAATTTCCAGAAACGATTTTCGAGTTTTGGATATCTCATGTATTCTAGCCTCTCCACAAAATTTCATGGCTGAACACATCCGATGCTACAAAAACTAACATGAAACACATTTTATATGGCTCTTTGATCTCTGTGGTCACTCACACAATCTCTATGATGGCCCGTTCATATGATTTCTGTGTTGACTTGCATAACTTTGTAGCATATAGTGCTTCGCTCTATAGTGGGATGCATCTATTGTGACTCTGTGACATGTTTCTATTGTGGTTCACATTCTGTCATGGGATGCTCGCACTTGTTTAATACAATGGCATATATACATACTCTGTAACATAGATCACTTTCCTGTGGGTTGTTGTGTAGACCAGACAGTGACACACATACATTACAGTGAATACTCTACAGTGGCATAGTTACATGGTAGTGAACTTGTTATGAATATAATTCATAACAATTAAATAAAGAAAATAAATATAAATAGTAAATAATTAAATATTAATTAGGTTAAATAGTCATTAAGTTAAGTGAAAAGGCATGTCTAAAAGACATGCCCATTCACGAAAGGACACCTGCTGAGGTATAAAAGCAGGGTTCTCATTGTAATCTTATATCATTTATACATTATATATATACTAATAAATTATTATTATTAAATACTTGTGTGTATTTTGACAATTAAATCTACAAGCTATCAGTTTGTGTGCATCAGCCATAGTTTTTATGCTATAGTGGTATCAGAGACATGGCACACAACATAATCATGCAGGCCTTTGAACGCAGTTCCCTGCACAATATGCCATTCCATTCACATCTTGAATCCATGGAAAATTTTAATAAAATTCAAGAAGTATTTCAGTGTTTAGAAAACTCATGTGTAGAAATTAAAGCATGTCAAAGTAAAAATCGATAATAAGGAAGATGTACAATATCAGATCAACAGAGAAGAAGTGGTTAATGAAAATCTATCTTTGTTTGAGATTATGTCGAGCAAAAAGGATGAAGTAGCACAAGTAGCGACAAATCAAATCAAGGCTGCTGCACTAAGTGCTGCCAAAGGTCTTAGTCGTGTTCAGGCCGAACAAGCGGCGGCTGCTGCAGCAAGGAATGTGAATGCTTATGGCTAGAAAGAAGAAGGGCCCAGTCGATGGTAGGAGCGGAGAAAAGCGAAAAGGCAGATTTATTTGATGGGTACCGAGAAGGCTGTGAAATTGGGGATTAGGAAGGACTTGAAACCCTCAGCTTCATTTAGAAATGCGGCTTGGCAATGCCAGAAATGTTTTCAGTCTGGCCGTTGGACTTACGAATGCAAGAACGAGAGAATTTACATGTCTCGTCCATCCCGAATGCAACAACTCAAGAATGCTGAAAATGAGAATTTCAGTTCCGTACGAGCTGGACAACCCTGACAATCCTCAAAATGCATTGATCTTGCATCCTGGTTTGTCTGATCGATCAGACTCTCTAAAGCTCAACAAGAAGAGAAAAAGAAAGAGCACGAGCAAGAACAAAAGCCAGAGAAAGAAGAGCAAAAGCAAGAGCACGAGCAAAAACAAAAGCCAGAGAAAGAAGACTAAACGAAAGCGAAAGTCTAATGATAGCAGCGACAGTGGTGTAAGCGAGGCATCTGTATTTTCAAGCAGTCGCAGTATGTCTACTGAAGAGTCGGACTCTGGAACATCTTCAGAGTCTGATTCTGAAGAAGAGCGAAGGAGAAGAAAGAAACATAATTATAGAAGGCATCAGAGGGATAGCCATAGTTTTTGTAGCATCGGATGTGTTCAACCACAAATATCTAATAGAAGAATAATTTGTTGTGTTTTCCCCCTTGTGGGGTTTTGCCCTGGTCTCTGACCTAAATCTTGATGTCCCCTTTGTGCATGTCTTCTACTGTTTTTATATTGTTCTGTTGCATTGTAGATGTTGATTGTTCTCTCTACATAATTGCCAACATTGATATGATGTTATGGGGTGAATGGAATGTATAAAAGATGAAAAGTTTTGAAAATGCAATAATCTATAGCAGAGAACAATCAAGCCCTAAAAATCAATGCTCATTACTCTATCTTTGTAATTGTCTTTTAGAAGTGTTGTATAGAGCAAGACTTTTTTGTGATGTAAATCTTAGAGGAGACACTGAGTTGGATGTTAGAACATGGATGGTCATGGATATTTTTTTTCTTGTGAGATGGAAGAGGACTTTCGGGTTTATGCCTTGCAAGGAAACCCTAGAGGAGAACATAGCACTAGAAGGGTTGATTGTTAGCTTGAGTTTCTCACATCTTGTATTGTCTTGTTAGGAGGAGGTAGTGGTAGGGTTCCAACCCTTGTGAAGTCATGAAGAAGAGAGCTAGTACCTTGTGTCATATTGCATCCTTGTTCTTGTGTGATACATGGAGGCTAGGGCAAGAACATGGTTTGCTAGATGAGTAGCATTGTTTGATGAATGGATGATACCTTGCTTGGAAAATTTCCTAGTGTTCGAGGTCTAAACTCTAGGATGGACATGTAAACTAGCAATAGAGTTGTCTTGTAAGCCTTGAACTTGTGTGATACAAGTTGGCTAGGGTTTGTAAACCCCAAGGAAGTCAAGAGCGCTATCGTGGACAACTTGAGCATGATGAAATGCTTTGGTTGGCATGTTTGTGTGAGGCAAGTTTGGTCAAAGATCAAGGATGGAATTGTTGGCATTGATGGTATCTTGTTGTGGAGTCTTTGGTGTGGCTAGATAGCTTGGTGGGATGTTCGTACTAGGCCTTTGTATTGTTGGTCAGTGTTTTTTATTGATGGTGGATACCCTAATTATGGTTTGGAAAGTGTTGGAGAGTCCTGGTTTGTGATAAGCTTAAGGACTATCTTGAGTAGCTTGTGACAAGCAGTTGGTATGTACTTGTAACATCATTTATTGTATATACAGAGAGTACTTTGTTCTCCAAACTTTGTGTTAGCTTATAATCTCATGGTGAATGAGTAGCTTTTAGCTTTTTAAGTTTGATATGCAGATTTCTCATGAACTGTTAGCTGATTTTTTAAAGTGATTCCACGAATATATAGAAGCTACAGGGACAGATTTGCCACTGTAATAATCTGTTTTAATAAGTGTTTTGCATTTTCAGATGTGTTATATGCTTGAGAAGTTTACCCTAGCGGATGAAACATTGTTGCATTGAAGTATACATGTTTGGTGTTTATTTTCTTGGGTTTCCTTGTGAGTTGGGTTGAAGAGAGGAGAAGTATTTTCTGCTGAAATATAATATTTCAGGTTCAGCCTTAAGGCTGAAAGTTCACAGGAAATAGATTTCGCAAAACGTCAGCGCTGAGGTGAAATTTCTGAATTTGCAATAAAAGTTGGATTCTAGAAATTTATACAGTGAGGTGATTCACTTTGTGTGAATGCAGAGAGCTAGGTTCAAATCTGTTCCCTCCCCCCCCCAGCCTCCCTAGTGGGTGTAGAATTAGATGAGGCTGGGTGCAACTCCGGGGTTATTTTGATGGCATTGAGAGGTCCCTCAAAGTGCAGCATCTTGGCTGAAGGATGGCTGTAATGTTGAAGTTTCTAAGTCTACTAGTTAGAAACCCTCCATGCACTTTATCTGATTTATTCCTACCTACTTGTTCTGTTACTTAACAAGTTATTTACAATGTAAATACTGAAAATAAACACTAGTGCATGCTCAACATATTACAGATCAACAATTGAAGGAAACAGAAACAATCACACCAAATGACACCGTTATTTTTGGACCAATGTCCCCGGAAATACCCAATGTGGGAAAACCGGTGCAGCGATCTAAGGGTTTTTTTATTAAGCAATATGAGAGTACAATCTGGGTGCCAAATCCGGCCTAACCAACAGAGAATTTCCTTGGCAGTAATACCTCTCAGTTTGACACAAATGTCCTGGCTGAAACCCCGGAAACACCTTCTAGCAGCTCCTCAACTCCAATCTGCCCCAAAAACCCCAGCGTCTGCCTTTTTGGACTGCGGCAGCCCCTCTCTGCCAAGCACTGGCCCTTCATCACCCTGAATGGGTCTGCATCAGCCTTAGGAGGCCTTGCGTCAGCTTTTTGGCCCTCTGCATCAGCAACGCTGGCTTCTTTGAAGCTCTGTGCAGCTCCCGGCTGCCTCTGCGTGGCCTTGTGTTAGCTTTGGCTGCTACTGCGTCACTCTCCCCGGCTACTGCGCTACTCACCCGGCACTATCTCTGCCTCTCTGTACTCAATGCCCCTTAGCTGCAACTCCGATCACTAATTCTATCTCTCTTAGCAAACCCCACTCTAGAGAATAGAATGACTGATCACTCTGGTGTGTTCTCCAAGTGACCCTCAAGCCTCCTTTTATACTTTTATCGTTGACATATCAATGGCCGAGATTAAGTCCCTAATCAGCGGCTAAGATTAGATGTGGCTTGATCCATGTCTTTTGGACCATTCTAACATAGTTTCATATTAATTCACATTAATATTTTAATTTCTCTAAGTTTAGACTTACGGACTCCATTAAAAATATTAATTATTTTAATATCTCCTGAATTGTTTAGAACCTGCCGAAACCCTTTCTGGGTATTGGAGATCTCATGTGTCCCAAACTCTCCACCAAATTTCGTGGCTAGACCACATCCGATGCTACCCCAAATCAACATGTAAGCTACTAGTAGCAACATTTCCAAAAACAATTTAGATAGAAAAAATTGAGATGGGTTTAGGTGGATGAATTGTGGAGTTCTTTGGAAAAAGGATAGCAAACCAGTTTGAGCTATTGGTGGAGTCATATGGATCAGGAATGCATTTGGAGAGAAAATTAATAAGGATATTCCAAAGATTCTGGGAAATGAATGTAGAGAAGCACTTTGACTCTAGCACCATAAGGAGTAGAACTGAAGAGGTTTTTCAGTTTTCTAATTTGTAAATATGACCACATTTCTTAGTTGTTATGCTACTGTGTTTGAAATTCAAATTTGATAATAGCTGTGACTTATAACTTGTTTTCAATATATGGTTGCTGAAGCTTCTGATCTGTCTCTAGTATCTACTTTCAGAACGTTAGCACAATGGACTAAGCTGTAAATTGTTTATGGGGTTGAAGCAAAGAAAGGTATCTCAAGGATTAGAGCAAGTTTTGTCATTTCTTTTATTCGTTGTTTGTGTAAGCTTCTATCTGACACCTTGGTCCCTTGTGGTTGTATTCCTTTATCCATTAGAAATCTAATGTGTTTAATAGGTTGAGAAGATGGAAGGGAAAAATATATATAACATTTGGGTAGGGCTGAAGTATAAGCATTGTATCACTGGTTCTCTAGATTGGTTGTTTATTTAGAGTATGTCAAGACTATTTATTTTGAATGTATTATAGTTTTCCTATTTATTTTGAATGTATTATGGTTTTATTCATCTATCTCTACTATTTAGAGAAATAAAATATGTTTGAGATCTGCAACTCCGGATGGTTTGCAGCGGGTAGGTTGTTGCTTGTATATCATAGCAAAGATTGGCTTTTTAACTTTCTGTGGTATAAAATAGTATTTGTGTGTTGTTGCTGCCCAATTGGAGGAGATATTGATCCTATTAAGTAAACTACTTGTTTTGAATGCAGATGTTAATGATCAGGATTAGTGATTACTTTCTACAGAAGCCTTGTACTTTTATTCTGTGGTTGGACTTGCTTTGGAAACATGCTACAGATCTTCTTGGCTACTCATTGCCTGAAAGGAAAATCCATGAGATCCCTTTGGCGGGATCCCCATTTTGGACCTCTTTATATCATTGCAACAAAGACTCTACGATCTATAAAAGTCACTTACAGAGTCGTGCAGTCTATTTGCTGTTTAAATGTTCCTTAAATCTAATAAAAAATGATTTGAAAGGTCCCAAAGGAGTTCGTTCTTTTGATGACTCTCATTTGGCATCAGAGTATAAAAGGACTGCTTCTCAACTGAATCTTAAAGTTGAATCAGGGGGTCAAAGGGCTGTTTCAGTTCTAAAAGATTGGCTGCTTAAGCAGATTTCCTGTGTATCTGATTTTACTGATGATGTTTTCATAAACAGATGCAACAAGTTCACATCAGTATTTTTGCAGTTGTTTATGGATGAGGTATGAATTTCACATCTTGGCTTGGTAAATTCTTGATACCGTCTCGTTGCAAGATAAGAATCATGATGTAGTCAACAAGGAAGGATAATAGACCTCACTTATGCTATAAACAAGGGTTCTTTTCTTGTATCATCTCTCTGCAGATAATTTTTTAGCAAGACAAGCTTCCCTGCTATAATTCTTTTTTCCATCTTTGGTAGCATTTTATATCATACTTTTTGTGTTGAGGGATTACTCTGTTTTGTCATTAGAAGGGGTTTTTGAAAAGACATCATCATAATACTAGTGAAATTGCTATTCTAAAGAAGCTGCCCCATTTATGTTTGAAGGTAGTTTTATTTAGCCAGTGATTTCCAGGCAAGCTTGGAAGTTATATATGCTTGAGTTTTCAACTGTATAAATTTTCTGAATCGCTACTGATCCTAGTTAAGAAAATCACAATATTTTTTTATCTGTTCTTTCTTTTGATTTGTCAAAGGGATTCATTAAAATGAAGACAGTTGCAATGCACTTTATCTTAATCATATGTATGGAAATAATAGTCACATGAGGAGAGTTGAACGGCAGATTAAAGTGTCACCACTATTTGGATGAGGTTTGACCAAATGAACTGGACAAGAATTATGTGACTTTGTAAAAACATGTAAGATAGAGCTCAATTCTGTTCCTCTATAAGCTCAGCTTATTATCCAAATCATTGGACTGGTGCTCTCTGCATAAAGTTGACAGTTAATGTAACACTCATGACTTGTTTCCTTTGTAATGTTCCAAACTTAAATAGCTAAGTAACCGGATTCGTCCAAATGGCCTGGCGAACCGGAATCCGGCGTGTCTGGTATGATTTGGCCAAAAAACGAATCCTAAAATAGGATTCGTAGAATCCTATCAGGATTCTTCGAATCCCAAACGAATCCTGAATTTTGCCAGCGTGTCCCGATTTCCAGGATTCGTTTCGCCGAAAAGGGACTCTCGCGGGTTAAAAAAGGCAGCATTTCCTCATTTCAGTCATGCTGTTTATCATTTGGCTCGCATTGTTTGAGCTGTTTGCAAGGAGAGAAGGTGTGTTGCAGGTGAAAGAGAAATAATTAGGTATTTATCTCCTCGTTAAATTCCGGGATGAAATTTAGATTTTGCCATGATTGTTGCAGGAACAAAATGCCGATTTACATGGCTTCCCAAGATTTAGATTTTGCCACAAAGAGTGAGATCTCCGTGCTTACTCGCAAACAACGTATCAATTCAGTCAAAAGTCGGCCTCCATGCAAATGTGGCTGAAACGCAGCCATAAGCATGCAAGCAGCAGCGATCACATACCATGTTGGCACCAACGGTTCACACAGATTAGAAATATTTATTGCAACTCTTATATTATAGTTTTAAAAAAATCATATTAAATTATAAAACTAGCACAATTACAATTTAAAATTAACAGAATCAAATTAATAAATAAATTAATAAATTTGGTTAATAAATTAATAAATGTAGTTGATAGAGGTGGATATTAATATAATATTATTACTATTATATTGAATTTGAATTTTGTGTAATGTACTATGCATGCTATAGATGAAGATCTATGTTTGAAATCAATAAATTTGTATCATTAATTAAAATTTTGTGCAAGAAATATCTAATTTTTAATATTATTATATATAATTTTTTTTTAATAAAATAATGTATAACGAATCCTACGTGTCCTATTTTGGGGGGTCAACGTGTCCGAATCTGATACTACAAATCCCAAATCCCCGTGTCAGGTGACTTAGTTAAATAGATAGTGATATGCAAAGCGAAAATGATTTACAACACAAAAATTTTAAACCATTAGCAAATGCTCATAAAAACTCTGGAATTAAGAACCATCTGAGCCATTTTATTAATCAATGGAGCAAGTACAATAGTATGGAGGAATGCACCTGGACTTGCCTCAATGGCAAGTGTGACAGAACCCTGGTGATAATACAATGATCACAAATGCTGGAAATGGCTGCTCCTCTAATGCTCTGCATGCGTAGAAAACTTCACTGTTGCCTGGGAAGGGACTGCAAGAAACTCCTCCTCTGGTGCTCAAAAAATGATGAAACTTCAGCCACCAACTCCTTGGCCAAAACCCACAAAAACCCAGAAATGGTTTGGCCCGATTTGGACTTCTCAAAATCAACCCCCAAAGGCACTATTCAATCCCCAGCGATTCTACACTGTCTGCTGCAAAGATACGACTTAAAACCCTGCCTCCGGTGCTCAGAAAATTATGTAACTTTATATTTGGGATCCTTGTCAAAAACCCAGAAAAACCATGAAAGGATTTTTGCTGGTTTAGACTTCTGAAATTCGGCCCCCTTGGAGCCTAACCTTAGCTGCAACTGCAAAACTCAACCTGCTGGAAACTGCCTGTAAATCTTCCCGGAAATGCCCCCAAAGTGTTGGGCTGACCCTTGCTATCAAATCCTTAACTTCCCGTGTGAGCTTTTGGCCTAAGACACCTGCTCCTAAGCTCCACTAAAAATTGTGGAGTGGCCTCTGTGTTATCCCCTAGCCCAACAATTTGAATCGCTGGAATGTTGGCTCTGTTGGCTGTAAAACTCCGCAAGAATGTTGGTCTATTGTTGCTATCTCAGCTCTCTAACTCTTCGACAAACAATCTGATCTCTGCTAGCCTCTGTCTCCCTCTGTAGCCGCTGGTTGGTGGTGCTATGTCACTACCCCTGAACTCCTGAAATTATTATAGAACTGCCTCTTTAGGGCAGGCATGAATTGTCCCCCAAAGTAGAGGTTGAATCTCCCGCTTGAGAGATTCGTGGCTAAACCGCTGGTTGACTCAGCTTAACAAGGCCAGAGAGCTGACGCAGAGGGTTCAGGAGTGACGCTGAGGCTAGTAGGGCTAACATAGAGCCTAGGAGAAGCGCTAGAAGGATTTTCGTGGGGCAGACTAGTGCTGAGAAGCTGAATATCTCTCTTCGAGAAGAGGTATTACTTTCGTGTAAAAATCTCTGTTGGGTGAGCCAATTTGGCACCGTAGTTGTACTCAAGAAATCTGCATAATAATAAAACCCTCAGAATTGATGCACCAGTTATCCGCATTGGGTTTTTCCGGGGATGATTATCCAAAAATAACAGTGTCCCTTCTGTGTTTGTCTAGTATTTCAGCTGTTGATCTGTATATGAGTTAAGGTTGCATTTGGGTTTATTTTCAGTATTTATATGTTTAAATAACTTGTTAATGGAATAAACAAGTAGGTGAAATAAACTAGATAATGCAGTAGGACTTTCTGATGTGTCAGACTTGGAAATTTCAACAATAGGCAACAATACAGGAAGTAGCAGTGCAGGGGATGTGAGGCAACAAGCCAATCATCAACATAGGTACCGATGCAGAAGATTAGTGTGATATTTCTACAGTGAAGCATTGCTAGAGCACATTCCTTGCTAAGAGGGAGTGTTGATTTTTGGTAGCATCAGATGTCCTCTAGCCTTGAAATTTGGAGGAGAGGCTAAGGGACATGAGATCTCCAAGACCCAGAAATCGTTTGAGAAATTCCACCAAGATGAGGAGTTATTAAAATAATTAATATTTTTAATGGGTTTCTAAGTCTAAATTTAGGAAAATAAAAATATTAATGGGTATTAATAAAGATAAGGGTGAGAAGCTTCTAAGAGACGAGGATCAAGTCTGTTTTAATCTTAGCCGTTGACTAGAGACTTAATCTCGGCCATTGATTCATCAACAGGAAAAGTATAAGAGAAGACTTTAGGATCATCTGGAGACACACCGACAGATCCTCAGGATCTCAAGGAAATCGATTCTCAAGTAAAGGAGATCGATTTCAGAGGGAGAGTTGCAGGGTGGAGGTAGAGGAGGGCATCAACAACATTTAGTGACGAAGGAGGAGTTGACGTAGGGACAGTGAGAGACATCGCAGAGAGAGACACAGTCTAGAGGAGAGACGTAGCCCTCACGTACGCTGATGTAGAGGGATGCAAAGCCACTCAGAGCCACGCAGAGTGACACAGAGGTGACATAGGAGTGGGAGAGGGTCTCCAAAGTGTTAGAAAATTTCAAAAGGAAATCCTCAGGTGTTTTCTTTCAGTTCTCTGTAAAATCATTCCTTGTAAAATTGGTTGTTGCTGAAGATTAATAAAACCTTCATCTGCTGCACCCACTTTATCGCATTGGGTTTTTTCCGGGGACAATTGTCCAAAAACAACTGCGTTGATGTGATTGGTTCTTGTGCATGTATTTTTCTCTGTGTAATTATTGTGATAACTATAGTAGAATTTATTTTAATATTTGTTGAAGGAATTCCGTAAATAACTTATTGTGAAGAATAAGTAGGTGAAATAAATCAGTTGTTCCAGTAGAATTTCAATTTAGAAATTTTCACACTTTGCGGGTAACACAACATTGCACAGGGTCATGCGGGTTGGTTTCTATTGGCCTACATTGTTCAAGGATGCACATGCCTATGCTCACAAGTGTCCGGTCTGTCAAAGTTGCACCGACCGAAATCGAAGGTCAGTGGCCCCTTTGCAGCTCGTCACAATGGAAGAACCATTGCAATAGTGGGGCTTGGACATCATCTAGGAGATTTTCCCACATTTATCAAAGCAACACTGCTATATTATGTCGGCGACAGATCACTTCACGCAGTGGACAAAAGTAGTTCTGCTGAAAGAAGTGAACGACCAGGAAGTCACCAACTTCCTATAAAAAAACATCATCTCCAAGTTTGTCGTTCCTGTATCTCTTGCTTTTGATAATCCAACATACTTCTCTTCGTTAAAGATTTATAACTTTGCATTGCAAAATGGTATTGTGTTGAAGCATTCTGCTAACCTGCAAGGAAATGGTCTTGCTGAGTCTACAAACAAGAACCTCATTCGCATCATCAAAAAGACCATTTACTCTGAACAACGAAACTGGCAATCTGCTCTGGTGAATGCTTTATGAGTTGACCGAGACACACCTAAGCCTTCTTTGAATACCTCCCCCTACTTCCTAGTATACGGTAAAGAAGCCATCCTCCCGCCGAACATCTACTTGCTTGCTCTCTAGTTGTCCCAATAATACCAAGGCAAGTCGTGTTTGTTAGTACAACATAGGATAGACACATTGCACGAGCTACAGGAAGAAAGGATGAAAGCAAAAGAAAAATTTATGCTCCGCCAGAACCGTATCAAGAGATGGTTCGACAGAAAAGTCTGCAGGGAGTACTAGCTTCAGTGTGGGTGACTTAGTCTTGAAGTGGGACAAACCCCACGAGGACAATGTCAAACGCAAAGTTTCAGTCCCTATGGATTGGTCCATTTGCCATCCACGAGAAACTTGGCCAACACATGCACCGTCTTCAATCGCTTGATGAGAGGATTGACACTCTCCTTGTTAATGGCCAAGACTTAAAATGTTCTTTTCAATGATTTGGGGCCGCGCCTCGCGCTATGTATATAGTCTTTTCATTGTTTGCTCAGTGGCTTGTTTGCTATTTTGCTTTGCTTTAATGTTCTGCTATTTTGCTTTTGTAAATAAGTGTTGTGGCGCACTGCGTTCTGGCTTCTGAATGTGTATGTGGCTGAAGTTCAAAGAGTCTTATGACATTGCAACACTTGGCCAGTCTTATGTCCATCTTCTTTGTGTTTAGTTGTAACTTTTGGCCGATGAAGTCTTGCTAGAAAATATGATCCATCTGTAAGGAGAGTTTTGTCCAGTCATGAACCTATGTCCAGTCTGGGAAACCTCATGCCCACCTCAGTTTTTTGCTCTGGTGTGTTCAAGCTTATCCAACTAGTAGAAACGAAGAGGGGGAAAATCTAAATGAGCAAACCTGAATCAAAGGTCTTTACATGCTTCTTTGAAGGAATAACCTCTCCTGCCCCAAAAATAAATACGTGCCTATACACAATTCTCTTTCAAAAATAACAAAGAGATTGAAAGAAGAGAATGGCTTCCTGCGTAGAGAGGTGAAGCGGGCAACACCACCGGGGTACTGTCCAAGCTCGCTGGCAGTGGAGCAATGCTTGTGTTCCTGCGTGACTCTGCTAGGGTACTGTTAAGGCCTGCTACCAGCGGATAAACACCAGAGATGAAAACTTATACACTGAAAATCTTAAGCTCGTGAGCTAAACTACTCTTCCCAATTCGAAACGCTGTGATCTATCTGAATCTTATGTTGTGTTCAATTGAGTTGGTACAAGGTGAACCATGTCTGTCCATGGGGTAAGTGGGGAAGTCGAAATGATCTGCACAATGAATCAATAGTCCTCGAAGGACCAAGGCCCTGCACTGCAAATGAACCAAAACAGAGAAGCTGGTATTCAACCAGTGTGTTGCCAAGTGTCTTAGCAGCTGTAACACCCTCCAAAATTTTGGCTTGCACTCAAATTTCGGAGCTTTCCTTGGTTTTTCCTTTGATGGTTGCAAACAATCAAGCTCATTCCTTGAGCTCTGTCAGAGTCTTTTCACCCTTTTGCTTGCTTAACCAACTCTCGTCTTTTGGCAAGTTGATTGCTTTGTCATGCTTGCGATCTTGTTATTGTCATTTCGAAGGTTTGTCTTTGTGTGTTTGGGTTGTCTTAGCTATGTGAACACCGATTGCACTCTCACACAAAGTTGTAAGCACTGTCGCGCAAGTGTCATCATAGTCGTCCAAAGGTCTAACCCAAGTGTTGCACTTGTCGCTTTCAGCTCTAGACAATTCCATAGAGGGTCATGCTTTGCTATGTTGTTCCGGTGGTTAGAGTTGTCATGTTGTCGAAGTATGCTAAGTGTGTGATCACAATGTCTAGTCCTCACCATGTCGAGTTCTCACACTTAGCTATTTTCCTGAAAATCTCTCGACTGACCAACTCTACTTTGCCGAACCTCGACTGAGCTGCACTGCGCAGTCTCAGCCCTTAGTGGTGTTTCTTTGTCTCTTGAAACTGCGCAGTGCTTGAGGTTGTCCTTCGGGACAATTGCACTGTGCAATCCTCGAAGTGAGCAACTTGTCTCCCTTCTTAGAACTGCGTAGAAACTGCCTCATAGCCTCTCTAAACTGCACACTTCGCAAGAACAATCATCAAGCCTCCCTCCTGCTCGCTGGAACCCCACATTGCGCAGAGACCTGAGCTTGCATTGCTCCCAAAAATTGCACAAAAATGTCCTCCCAATGACCTCCTTCAGTCTGGACTCTTTGCTCTCAAAAATTGCACAGACCTGTCCTATGGTTCCTCTGTTGTCTTGCCTTGTCTTTTTCTTGGAAACTGCGCAAAGGGGTCCCTTAGGGTCCCATCTTGTAGCTGCGACTGGTGTCCTTAAATGCGTAATTCTGCCTCTCAGTGGTGTTTGTGCAGTTTTCTCGGACAATGAAGACTGTGCCCCGGAGTTTCTTGTTTAAGCCTAAGCTGTGCTCTGCACAGTCTCAATGTCCAGTCCTCTCTCCCTATCACCTGGAACTGCGCACTTGTAGTTGCTGGGCCCTCTCCCAGACTGTCATCTATCCCAGGCCCGGAACACAGAAAACAATGCATCATGCTAGACTAGGAGGTTTTGGATTTGATATCATCCCGTCATGAGTGAATTGCAGGAATAGGTACATTGATAGATCATGGCGAGACGATGAACGTGATGAAAAAGGAGCACACATGCTAGAAGACTTACTTGCAGCTGGACGGACGAACAAAGCACACCAAGCAACGAGCGAAAGGAACACATCCATGGAACCATCTTACAAGACCAAGACCACTGAAGACCCCACAACACCAAGCCATGCGAAGGAGAAGACAAAGTGCACCCGAGAGTACATCCATGACTTAGCTATGCAACAGCTTGACATGGACATCACAGCTAGCCAGTTCATGTCAGCAGTGTCATGTCAAGTTGTGTAATGAGTTGTCAAGGCCACATCACCACCATGGGCCGTATCTATATTAACTGAATGTAATGTAAAGTGGAAGTCCAATGGACGCACACAAGAAGTTGAAGAGTCATAGGAAGTTCAACGGTCATGAGGGTAGTCCAAGAGTCACAAGGGTCAAGCATCACCCTTGGCTATATATACTTGTCCCATTGTATGAGCAAGGATTTTTCGCCTTGGCTCCTCCCACATAGCCTTGAGAGTAGACAGTCAGTTCTTTGAGGAGCAAGGAGTGGCTCCAACGTCCCACTACTGGGACTAGTGATGTATGGTGTACAGGTGTGTCTTGGGACTCTTGCTTAATACAACAGCCTATTAAGGCCAACACGTTCTCATGCATGTTTTGTAGATGTTTGTAAGGCTATTCTTTTGACATTTGTATTGCATGTTTGTTTCACCTGTACTAAGATAATTGAACTATTTCAATTGTTTTAGTACTTACATTGTTGGGATTGTGCTGTACTGGTTATCACCGTTGTCTCATCCCTATGGACTCTTAGCACTACGTAATTTCCAAAGCTGTAAAGAAATTGCAGAGGTAACCACAAAACAACTTTTAAGTTTAGAAGTTAGCCCTTCTAAACTTAGAGAGGTATCTCTTTGTCAGATTTAGCTTTGTTGCTTTAGGATTTTAGGCTAGATGTAGGGTTCAAAGATTGGTTTTTTGAATCGTTTGTTTGAAATTGTAGAGAAAGGCCATTGAGCAAATGATGTCAAAGGCCTTATGGTGATCAGATGTAGGCAATCATAATAGATGTAATAGGGCAAGGTAGGCAGGATATTAGATCTTCATAGCTTGATGAAGTGATAGTGAGGAAAAGCTTAAGGTTCGATTAAACATAGAGAAGTTAAGAATTCTATATTTAATTTCGGTTTTAAAACATAGATATTGCTTATAAGACAAGACAGTGTAATTAAACAAATTCATGTTGATTTGGGGTAGCATCGGATGTGCTCTAGCCATGAAATTTGGTGGAGAGGTTGGGGCACATGCGTTCTCCAATACCCAGAAAGGGTTTGGGCAAATTTTAAACAGTTCAGGAGATATCAAAATAATTAATATTTTTAATGGAGTCACTAAATCTAAACTTAGGGAAAATAAAATATTAATGTGTATTAATATGAAACTGTGTTAGAATGGTCCAAAAGACATGGATCTAGCCAGATCTAATCTTAGCCGTTGATTAGGGACTTAATCTCGGCCGTTGATATGTCCACAGGAAAAGTATAAGAGGAGGCGTGAGGGTCACTTGGAGAATACACTAGAGTGATCAGTCATTTTATTCTCCAGAGCGGGGTTTGCTAAGAGAGATAGAATTAGTGATCGGGAGTTGCAGTTGAGGGGCATTGAGTACAGAGAGGCAGAGATAGTGCCGGGAGAGTAGCGTAGTAGCCAAGGAGAATGACACAGAGCCAACTAGGGCTCATGCTGCAGGGCCATGCAAAGGCAGCTGGGCGCTGCACAAAGCCTCAGAGAGGCTAGTGTTGTTGACGCAGAGGGCCAGAGGGTTGACGCAGGGCATCCCAGGGCTGATGCAGACCCATCTGGGGTGACGCAGTGCCAGCGTGGGACAAAGAAGGGCTGACACAGTCCAGAGAGAGGCTGACGCTGGGGTTTCTGGGGCAGATTTGTGCTAAGTAGTTGCCGAAAGGATAATCTGAGGTTTCAGCTAGGAGATTTGTTAGAGACTGGGAGGTATTACTGCCAAGGAAATTCTCTGTGGGTAGGCTAGTTTCGACACCTAGATTGTACTCTCATATTGCTTAATAAGAAAACCCTCAGATAGCTACACTCGTTTTCCCACATTGGGTTTTTTCGGGGACATTAGTCCAAAAATAATGGTGTCATTTGGTGTGTTTGTTTCTGTTTCTTTTAGTTGCTGATCTGTAATATGTTGAGCATGCACTAGTGTTTATTTTCAGTATTTACATTGTAAATAACTTGTTAAGGAAAATAACAAGTAGGTAGGAATAAATAGAATAAAGTGCATGGAGAGTTTCTAACTAAGTAAACTTAGAAACTTCAACATGGTATCAGAGGGTGATTGCAGATCACAGGAGGACTGAAGGACATCAGCCGAGCAGAGCAATAGTAGCAGAAAACTGTTGTCCCAAGGTGACAGAAGCTATTTCTAGCAGAGTAACAACAAGGAAGGGTGACACAGTGCATGCATCATCAAGGGTGAGCGGGAAGAGGCAGCGCAGAGGCTAAGGCAAGAGAAGCCTCACGCAGAGCCACACAGTAGTTGGGAGGGCTGACGCCTTTGGCTGAGGAGGCTGGGTTGTTGGTGCCAGGATTGTGCAAAGCCTAGGATCTCTCACCTTTAGGTTGCTGGGGTTTAGAAGGCTATGGGAATATTGCAGAGTGGAGGTGGTGTGGTACTGTAGTTAGAATAGTACCTGACAGAGCAAGGCCAGAGGAGTTGCTACAGAGGGTTTCTAGTTGAGGAACCCAGATCAATGGTGCGGTTGCATAAGACGATCAGAGTAGGGGGCATCTCGACAGCGCAGAAGCATTTCCAGGATGGAAATCAAGACTCAGAGGGAGACCAGAAGAGAACTTCTAGAACAGAACTTCCAGACAAGAAGTAGAGACTTAGAGTAGTTGAACAGATAACTACGAGGAGGGAAGTAGAGGAGCATCATGGCACCACACGAAGTAAGAGACCAGGATAGACTGGACAGAGCATCAAACTTCACTGTATAGGAGGCCATAATCTCATTTGTACTTGACAAGGATCATGTCAAGAACTTTGCCTTGAAGGTAATAGCTATCCCAGTCAACCCTAATGATAATGACAAGTACAAGGAGGCGATGGTGAGGGCCAAGAGCATTATCCTTGAGGGCGTCAAGAATCATGTGGTACCACACATAGCGAAGAAGGAAACAACATTTGAGATGTGGGAGGCTCTCAAGAAGCTGTACTAGCTTACTTCTATGCAGAGAAGAATGTTGCTTGAGAATCAGTTGAGGTTGTATCAGATGAAGAAGGGAGAATCGATTGATACCTTCCTTGGAGGACTGAATGAGATCCAAGATCAGTTGACTGCTATAGACGCGACATCGGATTAGGAGTTGATGGTGAGGACAACCCTGAATGTTGTCTCAGAAGACTAGGAGGTGTTTGTCCAGAGTATACTAGGTAGAGGGAGTCTCCCACCTTGGGACGAGGCTCTTTGCCAGGAAGAGATCAGACCACAGTCGAAGACGGGTAGCAGCAGCAAGGGGATCAAAGTCAAGCTGGAGGAAGAAGATGTGGCCCTAACATCTGAGGGAAAGCAGGAGAAGCGGAAGAAGAAAGATCTCTCCAAGATCAAGGTAGCGGATAAAGCGACAGAGAGAGCTACAGTGCAGGAGTCTCGAGACAACGGGAGGCTAGCAGGCTGCAAAAATGCGAGAGGCACAGGAGTGTTGCACCAGTGCAGAATGGCATAGAGAGGTGTGCAATGGTGCGAGATGCAGGGAGTTGTTGCAGTAGCGCAGAGGTCAGAGAGGGAGCACTTGTCAATGGAAGAGGGAGCTTCAGCATCAGGAAGGTCTCTAGCCCTAGCCCAACAGAGAGGTCGGATTGGGAGATCAATTACTTACTTCTCAGTAACTGAGTTGGAATGTAGCAGTGGGCAACACGATGCAACATGATGAGAGAAGGTTCAGTGCTGGGAGAAAGGACCAGTAGCAACACGGATGTAGAGGGAGCTGTCGTACAGATGCAACAGTGGTAGTGGCGGAACAATGGGCAGTAGTGCAGGATACAATAGTGCAGAGGATGGTGGGCAGTAGGCCTAGCATCAGCAAAGGGACCCATGCCTGATGATCAGGGTGATACTCAGTGAGGAGTATTACTAGGGCACACTCCTTGCTAAGAGGGAGTGTTGATTTGGGGTAGCATCGGATGAGTTCTAACCACGAAATTTGGTGGAGAGGCTAGGGTACATGCGATCTCCAATACCTAGAAAATAAAATATTAATGTGTATTAATATGAAATCGTGTTAGAATGGTCCAAATGACATGGATCAAGCCAGATTTAATCTTAGCCATTGATTAGGGACTTAATCTCGGCTGTTGATATGTCAACAGGGAAAGTATAAGAGGAAGCTTGAGGGTCACTTAGAGAATACACTAGAGTGATCAGTCATTTTATTCTCCAGAGCGGGGTTTGCTAAGAGAGATAGAATTAGTGATCAGGAGTTGTAGCTGAGGGGTATTGAGTACAGGGAGAGAGAGACGCAGAGATAGTGCCGGGAGAGCAGCACAATAGCCAAGGAGAGTGATGCAGAGTCAGCCAGGGCTCACGCAAGGCCACACAGAGGCAATCGAGAGCATTGCAGAGCCTTTGAGAGGCCATTGTTGCTGATGTAGAGGGCTAGAGGGCTGACGTAGGTAGGGCATCCCAGGGTTGATGTAGACCCATCTGGGGTGACTCAGTGCCAGTGTGGGACAGAGAGGGGTTGACGCAGTCTAGAGAGAGGCTGACGCTGGGGTTTTTGGGCAGAGTTGTGCTGAGTAGTTGCCATAAGGATAATCCGGGATTTCAGCGAGGAGATTTGTCAGAAATTGAGAGGTATTACTGCCAAGCAAATCCTCTGTTGGGTAGGATAGTTTCGACACCTAACTTGTACTCTGATATTGCTTAATAAGAAAATCCTTAGATTGCTGCACCGGTTTTCCCACATTGGGTTTTTGTGGGGACATTAGTCCAAAAATAATGGTGTCATATGGTGTGTTTGTTTCTGTTTCTTTTAGTCGCTGATCTGTAATATGTTGAGCATGCATTAGTGTTTATTTTCAGTATTTACATTGTAAATAACTTGTTAAGGAAAATAATAAGTAGGTCGGAATAAATCAGATAATGGAAGGTTTCTAACTAAGTAAACTTAGCAACTTCAACAATTTAGTGTTTCATTTTCTTTAAACAATATAACATATGGAAAACTGAGATAAAACAAATTTACAAAAGAAAAACATCACTAGTGTTGATTTGTGGTAGCATCAGATGTGCTCTAGCCATGAAAATTGGTGGAGAAGCTAAGGCACATAAGATCTCCAAGACCCATAAATGGTTTGGGGAAATTCCACCCGGTTGGAAAGATATTAAAATAATTAATATTTTTAATGGGGTTCCTAAGTTTAAACTTAGGAAAATTAAAATATTAATGGGTATTAATATAAAACTGGGTTCTAAATGGCATGGATCAAGCCAAATCTAATCTTACCCATTGATTAGAAACTTAATCTCGGCCGTTGAAGACTCGACAGGAAAAGTATAAGAGGAGGCTTGAGGGTCAATTGGAGATACACCAAGATTGATCAGTCAGTTCGATTTTCTGGAGCTGGGCTTGTTGAGAAAATTCGAACAAGTGACTTGTTGTAGCGAGGGGCAATAAGTAAATAGAAGAGAGGCAAAGATAGTGCCAGAGGGTCAGTGCAATGACCAAAGAGCCTGACGCAGAGGCATCTAGAGCTGCGTAGAGGCAGTAGAAGCCACGCAGAGACAGCTGGGGATTGGGCAGAGGAAGAGGGGCTTGCGTGGGTGACGCATAGGGCCAAAGAGTTGACACAGAGAGTCAGAAGGCTGACGCAGAGGGTTCAGGAGCTACGTTGAGGCTAGCAGGGTTAGCGTAGAGCCAAGAGGAAGTGCCAAAAGAATTTTTGTGGGGCAGACTAGAGTTGAGAAGCTGGATATCTGTCTCTGAGAAGAGGTATTACTGCCGTGTAACAATCTCTGTTGGGTGAGCCATTTCTAGCACCCTAGTTGTACTCAAAAGCTGCTTAATAATAAAACCCTCGTATCTGCTACACCGATTTTCCCACATTGGGTTTTTCTGGGGGACGATTGTCCAAAATTAACGGTGTCCCTTGTGTGTTTGTCTCAGTATTTTTCAATTGCTGATATGTATATGAGTTAACGCTGCATTTGTGTTTATTTTCAGTATTTATATTTATAAATAACTTGTTAATGGAATAAACAAGTAGGAGAAGTAAACCAATAATGCAGTTTGAATTTCTAACGAGTCAGACTTAGAAATTTCAATAACCAGTTCCCTTGACACAAGAATCCTGGAACATATTTCTGTATTAAAGAAATGATCACTTTCAGCTCAGTGCACAACTTTACGTCAATAGCATGCTTTCTTCATCCAAATTTCAACCTTTATGACTTTGAATTATAAAGTATTTATACAAATTCTAAAGAAAAATATCTTGGTTGAAAAATCAAGGTTTATTACAAATATCTCAAAACTGTATGACAAAAAAATAGGACATTTAAACTGTTGAATCTGCTGGCACTATCTTGTCTCCAATCCCCTTTATTCCTGGTAGTCCCTTTAAATGTAATACATTGAATTTCTTATGGAACTTCTGGATGCCAGTCTCCAAATGCTGGCACTTGTTTTCCAACTGTACTAGTAAATTCCTTTTAGTAAGGACTCTCCTAACTTCCAAAATAGTCTCTGTCCTATCGACAATTTCAAATTCTGCTAACTCATTCTTGGTCTTTGAATTCAAAATTTTAATTAAAGTATTGGCTTCCCTTGGCCTCTGTCCCAAGTTGTTTATGACTTCTTCAATTAGCTCCTTTGGTCTCTATATTAAGTCGTCCTATTCAAAGATTATTTCAATTGAAATCCAAATATCTGTGATGGCCTTGTTGATTTCAATCCATATATTTTCTTTGGCCTGTGCCAGTGTTTGAGCCACTACAGACTCATTTTCCAGCTGTTGAATCTTTTGGGTTAACTTGTGAGATTTTCGTAGCTTTGCTAGATATGAGTTATCTATTTTCAATTTCTACTCCTGTAAAGTTTTAAGTTGGGCCTTTAATTTTTCAATTTCTTGCCCTTTGATGGAGATGTCTTCCATAGCTTCAACGAACTCTGTAATGTTCCTAAACAAGAATATAAGTGATATACAAGCATGTAAACAATCCAACAATAAGAAAAACGAAATATACATTAAGCACCCATGGAAACACTGGAAATAGAGAACAACTAAGCCATTTTTTTATTTCTTCCGGAGCAAATACAATAGTAAAATAGAATGGTGCACCTGTGCTTGTCTCAAGGGACAAGCATGACAAAACCCAGGTGAGGAAATGTTGAACTGAAGGGTGCTACAATTGCTGCACCAAACTGAACTGCGCTACCCTAGAAAACTATTCTGCCTGCTGACTTCGAAGGGCTGGAATCACTGCTTCCTAGCAGCAGTAGCAGCACGACAATTTTCCAGCAGCAGCAGCAGCACGACAGTTTTCCAGTAGCTGGGACGCAGATCAGTGTGAGGCCATTCCTGTGCTATTCTGAGTGTATTTCTTCACTTGCCTTGTGCAAGTCGAGGTGCCATATTTTGGATCACCTCCTGTACTCATTCTATTGCTCGGTATAATAAAATGGCTTAGCATTTCTTGAGTATTTGTTTATGTTTCATGTATACATGGTTGTTTGCTGCACTATCGTTATTTCATCTCTGTGAGTTTTCCGACTATTATTTCACTTGTACGTTTTTCTGGTTGGGGTTTGCTAGTATTTGAGAAATATTCCTGGAAAGGGATATTACAGTGGTATTAGAGCATAGTTCTGGCTCAGCCTGTGTAGCTAGCAATCTATGACACCAGGGGAAAAACCCTACATCTGTTACAGAGGTAGGAGATACAGAGACACTGGGCGTAGGTTGGAAAATACCTACGGAGAGGCATATTGTGTTTCGGTAGTGGACGCAGAACAGGAGGAGTCGGTGTTGGACGCAGAGCAGAAAGATCCAATGACAGATGAGGACGGGAAGAGATTTGCAGATATGCTCCTGAAATAAGTGCAAGATTTGTCGAGGCAGATTGAGGTGATGTGGCAGAGATTCAAGACAGTGGAGGCCAGACAACGTGAGAGACCACAGGTTTTTCAGATTAGTGAGGGATCAGGTGCATCCCATCATTTGCCAGAGCAGTGTGATACTGCGTAGTAGATGGCCTCGCATGCCCCTACTTGCTCTAGCATGCTCACCTTCTTAGGAGCAGACACGGGGGCCGGAGTCCAGCAGGAGGCAGAGCCCAGTCATATGGGCAATTATTTTGCAGAGTACCAAGTCTGTGGGCAGGAGTTCAGGGATGCTCTTTCATTCAGAGACTTTGTTCAGCTCCAGCGGGATAGAAGACCTCGCGACCATCACAGAGGATACCGACATTACCATGATGGTGACACCCACCGTGCAGCGAGTAGATTCCACTTGCCTACATTTGATGGTTCATCAAACGGTTCGGCAAAGTCTTGGGTGGAGAAGCTGGACATTTATTTCCAGCTTAGCCAGATTTTGGAGACAGAGGCCATCAAGGTGGCATCGTTGCATTTGGATGGTGAGGCTCAGGATTGGTGGTTTCATGGGGTGGTTACACTCGGACACTCCACAGTGATGACATATGCTAAGTTCACCAGGAGATTGCTGGAGCGATTTGATTGGAGGGATCTAGAGGAGCATTTTGTTGAGCTAACGAGACTTAAACAGACAGGGAGCCCAGAGACCTACATTGCAGATTTCTTGAGGGTCTCAGTGATGGTGCCAGATCTATCCATGGCACGAAGGATCTATATGTATGTTGAGGGGTTAGCAGAGCCGCTTCGAGGTTTAGTCTGATCCACTAGACTAGCCACACTCCAGGACGCCATTAGCAAGACCCGGGACTTACAGGATGTCTTACCCAGGACATGGACACCTTACCCCCAGAGATAGACTTTGCAGTCTAAGGGGAAGGATGTAAGGATTCCACCTCCAAAGGGGAATCCAGGACGAGCGCAGATTGACGATGATGCCAGGAGGGAGCTGAAGAAGAAGTGGTTGTGCTTCACTTGTCAGAAGCTGTGGGCACCAGGACATAGATGTGTTGCTGGCAAAGCACATTTTATTGAGGTTTTCTCTGAGAGCAGTGGGGAAGAGGATGATGAGGATGAGACAGTCATGCCATGCAGGGACCTTTGCCACCTCCACCGCTAGCAACAGGTGGTGCATCTTTTGCACCTACCAAAAGGGCCCTTGCAGCTCTGCGAGGAGTTCCCAAGTATTTGATGCTACGCGTACGGGGGACAGTACGTGGCCAACGAGTATTAGTTTTGGTTGACAGTGGAGCGACCCACAACTTCATCGATGCACAGATGGTTGAACGGAGAGGTATATAGATAGAGAGCTTCGATGGGTTTTCGGTTTTGGTCCCAGGAGATCAGACCATGATGTGTGCTCGTTATGTTCCAAAGCTATCAGTGACGATGGGCACTTACACACTGACTGACCACTTTTTCGTGGTCGATATTTCGGACACCAATGTGATACTGGGTGTTCATTGGCTTATCACTCTAGGGAAGGTCACGACAGATTGGAAGACCCTAGAGATGGAGTGGGATGATGAGAAGACAGGGAGGCGTGAGAAGATATGGGGTCAACACACATATCCGCCTTAGATTGTTTCGGCTCATCGGATGGAAGCAGTCTTCCAAAAGGGAGACATAGACTGGGCAGCAGAGCTGCGTGCATCAGAGGTAGGGACTACAGGGCAGATGGTACATCCAGAGATACAGTCCATCCTTGACCGGTATGCCATAGTGTTTGGGGAGATTTCGCCGGGACAACCACCGAACTGGCGGTTTGAGCACACCATCGAGCTTGAGCAGGGCATATAGGCAGTGATTACCACCGCCTATAGGCACCCCAAGGCCTATCGGGATGAGATTGAGCGTGCTATCCAGGAGTTGCTCGCTCTTGGGCACATTCGGCTGAGCACGAGTCCTTTCGCTTCTTCCGTGGTGTTGGTGAAGAAGAAGGATGACACATTGAGGATGTGCATTGACTGCAGGGCCCTGAACAAGAAGACACTGAAGAACAGGTACCCCATACCCAGGATCGACGAGTTGATGGATGAGTTGGGAGGAGCATGGTTCTTCTCAAAGATTGATTTGAGATTTGGATACCATCAGATTCGCGTGAGGGAGCAGGACATTTCCAAGGTCGCTTTCAGGTGTCGCTATGGGCACTTTGAGTTCTTGGTGATGCCCTTTGGGCTAACCGACGCCCCCGCGACATTTCAGTCCTGCATGAATCACATCTTCCGCAGTCACTTGAGGAAGTTTGTGTTGGTATTCTTTGATGACATTCTCATTTACAGCAGGACTTGGGAGGAGCATCTCCATCACATTGAGACAGTAATGCGTATCTTGCAGGAGCAGCAGTTCTATGCCAAACTATCCAAGTGTGATTTTGGGTTGATAGAGATGTTGTATTTGGGGCACATCATAGGGGTGGACGAAGTGAGAGTCCACGAGGAGAAGATCAGGGCCATTAGGGAGTGGCTAGAGCCGAGAAACGTGACAGAACTTCGAGGATTCATTGGCATTTGCACTTACTACCGGAAGTTCGTCAAGGGTTTCTCACAGTGTGCTGCGCCCTTGACAGATTTGACGAGGAAGGGGGCATTTAGTTGGTCGGATACAGCGCAGCGAGCCTTTGACAGGGTCAAGGAGGTTATGAGCAGCTGCCTAGTGCTTGCATTGCCGGATTTTACGCAACCCTTTGTTTTGGAGTGTGATGCGTCGGGAGAGGGGATCAACGCAATGTTGATGCATGGAGGTCACCCTATAGCCTTTGAGAGCCGGAAGCTCCTTCCACACGAGAGGTTGTATTCTATATACGACAAGGAGATGCTGGCCATCATGCATGCATTGGCCAAGTACCGACAGTATTTGATGGGTAACAGGTTGAGGGTGAGGACTGATCACAACAGCCTTAAGTTCTTTTTGGAGCAGAAGCAGCTACAGGAGAGGCAGCAGAAGTGGATCAGTAAGATCCAAGCGTATGACTTTGACATTGAGTATGTCAAAGGTAAGAACAACGTGGTAGCAAATGCCCTTTCACGTAGACCAGCCACGTTGTCTCTTATGAGCTTGGACGCAGACTGGAGGGCTCGACTCCTAGTAGAGTACTCCAAGGATAGATTTGCTTGTGAGGTTCTGGATGGACAGGTACAGGGTGGTCGATGAGATCATCTACTACAGGTATTGGATCTTCTTGGCTGAGGGATCTCAGCTAAAGAAGAAGATACTCCAGGCATCACATGATTCACCATTGGCCGGGCATCAGGGGTTTACCAAAACCTACAGGGCCATCAGAGAGAGGTTCTCATGGAAGGGCCTCAAGGAGGACGTACTCCAACATATCCGAGAGTGCGACGTTTGCCTAGGAACAAGGGGGAAATGAGCCATCCCGCGGGTTTATTGCAGTCTCTTCCCATTCCGAAGGGAAAATGGGAGAGTATTTTGATGTACTTCATCACAGGGTTGCCCATGGTACAGGGTAAGGATTGTATCTTTGTTGTTGTTGACCGGCTGACGAAGTACGCACATTTCTTTGCCATATCTGCACACTACACAGCAGCACAAGTGGCCGAGCTGCTGTTCAGAGAGGTCTTCAAGCTACATGGTCTTCCTACGACCATTGTTACTGACAGAGAGCCGTTTCATGGGTGGGTTTTGGCAGGAGCTTTTTCGGCTAGTGGAAACGGAGTTGACACTGAGCACCAGTTATCACCCACAGACAGACGGACAGACAGAGATAGTTAACAAGTGGCTGGAGGGCTACTTGCGTAACTATGTCAATGAGCAGCAAAGAGCATGGCTGAAGTGGCTGCATCTAGGGGAGTACTGCTATAACACTACACATCACATGTCCATTGGTATGTCACCATTCTATGCTTTGTATGGGTATCATCCTTTATCTTTTGTTGACATGATGTTTGGTGATAGCAAGGCTTCGAGAGCCAAGATTTGGATCCAAGAGAGTCAGGATATCCTCCGAGCTCTCCAGGATAACATGGCTACAATGCAGAACCAGCAGAAGCTGTATGCTGAAAGGAGTCGGGTGGAGAGACAGTTTGAGGTAGGGGACATGGTCTACCTACGCGATTACAGCCATACCGACAGTGATCATTGAAGCAAAAGGGGGTTGAGAAGCTCATGCCTCACTTTTATGGGCCATACAGGGTGCTACACAGGTGTGGACAGGTTGCATATGAGTTGGCGCTGCCCCAAGGCAGCAAGATTCATAACATTTTTCATGTATCATGCCTGAAGAAGGCATTGGGGCAACAGGTGATAGTGATAGATGAGCTACCACTCATTGATGATGAGGGGCATTTGGTGTTGTAGCCAGAGGCTATTATTGATACCAGGGAGAGGCAGCTGCGGAGGACTGTCCGGGAATTCTTAGTGAGGTGGAAGAATTTGCCGGATGAGGATGCTACTTGGGAGAGTGAGAAAATCTTGCAGCATCCATCACTTCAGTTGCTTGAGGACAAGCAACATTTTGTCGGGGGAGACTGTAATATTCCTAATTAGCCATGGCTAATTAGAATAATCGATTTTGCTTAATTTTTTCCTTCTATAGTTATTTATGAATAAAAAGGTGAAGGAAAGGGGACATGACTCACTTTTAGAATAAAAGTCGCTTCCTAGTAGCACAACGTTGTGACTTAAAGGGGAGCCAAGGGGGCCAAAAGGGGGACGCAGAAATGGAGCCCACGTAGACACTTGGAGGGACTGCACAGTAGGGAAGAAACACGTGGCAAGAGAGGGACTGCGCTGGAGAAGGTGGGCGTTGGGATTGAGAGAAGCAAAGGCTATAAAGGAGAGAGGAGCTTCCTCATTTTGGCATTCAGTTATGTGCATTTGAGCTAGTCACTTCGTCTTAGAGCACACTGACTGTTTAGCTAGTCTGCAGCACTGTTTGGTGCATCAAGTGTCTTCATTTGGAGATCTCACCCTTAGCCCTGGGGGACTTCGAGTGCCTACTCGGGCAAGGTATTTCCATCAGCATTTTGGCAGTAGTTTTATCAGCATTTCTAGCAGGAGGATTGAGCATCTTGGAGGACTACGCAGCACTGAGAGGGATGACGCAGTTCTTTCTGGTAGGAGTTCTAGCTTGAGGGTTTGCAGTAGGATTTGTGCTGGGAGATTGAGCAGGGGATCAGCCTTTGCATATTGGAGGGTTTTAGCAGAGGTTTCAGGCAGATTTCTGGAGGGTTTCATTTAGTGGCAGCACAGAGCCTTGAGAGACTGCACAGATCCCCAAGGGGGTGATTTTCAGGGGTTGGCCATTCCAGGAAAGCTTTCTGGGTTTTGCTGGGTTTCTTGAGTAGAGTCCGATTCCAAAGTTTTAGCCTTTTCTGAGGAGGGGAACAACCCCAAATCCTAATATAATTTCCAGCAGCAACAGCAGCACGACAGTTTTCCAGCAGCTAGGACGCAGATCAGTGTGAGGCCATTCCTGTGCTATTTTGAGTGTATTTTTTCACTTGTCTTGTGCAAGTTGAGGTGCCATCTTTTTGATCACCTCCTGCACTCATTCTATTGCTCAGTATAATAAAATGGCTTAGCATTTCTTGAGTATTTGTTTATGTTTCATGTATACATGGTTGTTTCCTGCACTATCGTTATTTCATCTCTGTGATTTTTCCGGCTATTATATCATTTGTATGTTTTTCTGGTTGGGGTTTTCTAGTATTTGAGAAATATTCCTGGAAAGGGATATTACACTTTCCTAATCTTTGTAGCTCAGGCGAAGATGAATCGTTAAGACAAATCAAACCAAGAGCTTTCTCATTACCTTTGGTCATCATTTTCGTCAAGCCTTGGCCTTTGACTAACTTGGTGGGTCTAATCTCTAAATCATATTCTTGTATTTTAGTAACCCACCTAGCATGAGTCCCTAAGCAATCAATTTGAGTTAATATATCTTTAACTGCAGAATGTGGGACAAAAGCAATGATTTTGGATTAGCCCACATAAGTCCTGAAATGCTTAAGAGATTTGACTAAGGCATAGGCTTGCTTTTCCATGGTATTGTAATTTAATTCAGAATTTTGAAGCTCTCTACTCATGAAAGCAATACGCTGCTCGTGACCATCCTTATTTTTTTGCAATAAGACACCAACAATGGTATCTTCAGAAGCAAAAGAGAAAATCATGAAATCCTTCGAGTAATCAGGAATAACTAAGATAGGAGCTTTTGCAATAGCACCTTTGATTTCCTGAAAAGCCTTTTTGCCATCTTCTTTCCATACAAACTTTACATCATTTTTCAGAAGACTTTGAATAGGCTTAGCTACTTCTGCATAGTTTGGAATAAATCTTCTATGAAAATTTGTCTTTCCAAGAAAAGACTGAAGGGATTTAAGATTATGGGGAAGAGGAATCTTTTGTATTGCCTCAACTCTTTTAGGTCAATCTTGATTACAGTTTTAGAAATGATGTGGCCAAATAATTTGCCTTCAGTTACTCCAAAAACAGACTTAGCCGGATTTAAGGAAATCCCATACTCTTTACATTTATAAAAAACTTGCCTAAGATGACCTATATGTCTGATACCATCCTTAGAAAAAACGGTTAGATCATCCTGATAAATTTTGATAAACTTCCCAATTAAACTCTTGAAGGCATAATCCATAGCCCTTTGAAATGTAGCCCCAACATTGGTTAATCCAAACAACATTCTAATATATTCAAAAGTACCCCATGGTGTGGTGAATGTAGTTTTGTGACGATCCTCCTTCTTGACTTATACTTGATTATATTCAAAAACCCATCTAGCAATGCCATCATTTGAGAACCAGTTACTCTTTGCAACATAGTCTCCATGTTTGGCAAAGGGTAATTATCTTTCTTGCATGCTAGATTAAGGTTTTGAAAATCGACACAAAGTCTTATTGTCCAATTTTTTTTTCCTAACAATCACCAAGTTGGAACACCATGTTGAATGCCTCGTTTAAGCAATAATTCCTGCTGCAAGCATCTTTGAAATCTCCTTTTGAACTAAAGGGGCTAACATAGGATTTATCTGCCTAAGCTTTTGATGAAAGTGTTTAGCATTTTTATCTTTCAAAGGGATAGTGTGCTTCATGACATCTTCCCTATAAACTTTTAATTCATCATAAGAAAATGCCAAAACATCTCGATATTCACGAAGTAAATTGGTTAACCTTTTCCTTTCTTCATTATTAGTACTTTTACCAATTTTGATAATCTTTGGATCACTAGAGGTACCAATGTTTACCTCGATGAATTCACCTGGATCCATTTTATTTTTCTCTTTCATCTTTGTGGCATCATGCCGATCAAAGTGCTGTTCTAAAGAAACCACATTCCTAGGAGTAGTATTTATAATATCTTCATGATCATTAGATCCATCCTCAGAATCTATCCGAAAATTTTCAAACTCATCCAAATTATCAAGAAAACGACTCACTTGTTTCTCGTCATCAAAAGCTTGCCAATGCTCTGAGTTATCTGGAGAAAAAGGCCTAAATATGACTTCCATTTTTATCTTAATCTTGATCAACCCATCAGATAATTGCAAAGTAGAAGCAACTACGGCAAGCTCATCAACGAAACTATTTTGTTCTCTTGGGATAGCCTCAAGGTCAAGGGCATCAAAGTATCCCATACAACATTTCGATAATTCCTTAACCTTTGATTTTTACATGTAAATTTATTTTTAATTTGCATGATAATTAAGTCAGAATCCCCCTTGATGCTAAGCAACTTAACTCTTAAAGCTTTTGCCAACTCCAGACCCAACAACAAAGCTTCATATTCAGCAACGTTGTTGGTTGCTTCAAATTCCAATCGATAGGCAAACTTGAAAATATGACCAAGGGGAGATTTTAAAACTATTCCCGCACCTTTACCATGCCTAGACGATGCACCATAAAAATACTTGTGCCAAACTTTATCCTTGAGATCCCCAAACTTTTTATCAACCTTATCATCGGGAAGAACTATGAAATTAGACAGAATAACATAATTCCCAATGTCAGAGTGTTCTTTAATTATCTCATTATGAGGTCTCTTAAGATCTTCAACATGGAATCTTCTCTCAGGCTCTCTATTAAGTCTCACAAAACCTTCACCTCTAGGAGAAGTAGCATATGACCAATTCATTTGAATACTCCCTCCTAGATCAAAGGCCCATTTTCTAGATAAAAGCATACCCCAAGCATTTGGCACATCAATAACAACAATGTCCATAACAATCATAATGTCAAGGTAAACCGATAAATGAACTTGTAAATCCTTGACTAAACCGTGAACTTCAATCTTCTTAGAATCCATGGCACATATATTGTAGTAAGGCCTAGAAACTCTTAAATTACGCTGTTCCATAACACTCTTGGTCATGACACAGGCTGATGCACTAGAATCCAACATACAGTTATTCAATTTATATTCAGTAACCATCAAAGTAATAAAGAATGGTTGATGATCCTCGTTATCTGAATCCAAACTTTGCAAATATATAGGAGCACCTGGATAATCAACTTCAGCTTCCTTCTGTTGAGAAACATTCACTTGAGGAGCTTCAATAGCTTTTAGTAACTTAGCCTTTTGGGAGGGAATATTCGCAATCTCGGCGACAGGAACCCAGATTTTTGCATTATTAAACCAATTTCTCATATCGATATCTAATCCAGAGTTTGAACCCGGGTTAAAAATTCGAGGGGGAATTTGATTCCCACTTTGATCTTTATTGCTTCTTTGATAAGTTAAACCCTTATCTTTAGCAAATTCCATGATTCACTCTGGAGAAGGCTTTTCACCATATAATTTAAGCATCATATCATCTTCATGCTCAAAATTATTTATACTAAAAGTTGATGTGGAAGGCATAACATCCCGATTGTTTTCCTTAACTTCCATCCAGTCTTGCATAGACAAAGAAAACTCTTTACCCACTACATTTATTTGATTACCTGCCCCAAACATTCCATTATCCAAAATCCTTGTAACCGTGGGGCAAGTAGCCTCCTCATGAAGGGCATCATAAGCCCAAAAATAAGGCGGAGCATCATTGACCAAATTAGTATATTCAAGCGGATTAGGTGGTCTCTGCTCACTAGATTGACCTTTCTTCTGCCAATTATTATTTCGATTATTATTATTATTTCTAGGCTGGAAATTCTGTGTTTGAGCTCTTTCCATTTAAACCAACCTATTCTGCAAAGTAGTTATCTCCTTAGCATGGTTAGAGATTAATTTCGCTTGGTTAAGCTCCATGCTTTCAATTTTTTGCAATAACTTTTGAATAGAGTCGTCATCAAATTCTTTAACCTCTTTTCCTTTCCGTTCTTTCAATTTTGTTGAAGCCCTATCAAAACTTGGGATTTCAAACTTCCCAGATGCTGCCTCATCTTTTTCAAGCTCTACTGCTAAATATTAACAATCCTTATAATTAGGAAGTTTAGCACGTCTTAACTCATAAGAGGGCTCAGGGCTAAAGGCATCAATATAGAAGTCCTGAAGAGATTTATCAAGAGGTTTATAATCTTGAGGTAATTCCCTAATAACATCATTGAAGCTCTTGTTAAATTCTTCTGCAGTCTCATTTGCTCTCTTTTTAATGATACTGATAGCCTTACGAGATGCCTTTCTTCTCTCTTATCTCCATACTTTTCCTTAAAGGCATTAACAATCGATTGCAAAGAATCAAATGAATTAAGAGGCTTTTCTGTAAACCAATCTAAAGCATCCCCCTCCAAGGTAAGAACAAAAATGCTGATTTTTACATCTTCATGGCTAAAATCAGTAACCCTCACATACTTACCCAGCCATGAACTAAAAGCTTTTAGATGAGAGTTAGCACTAATTGCATTATTGCCCTAAAAGGCAAGCAATTTATCCATCCCATGTTTTTGGAATATCATTGGGATAACCTTGAATGTTAGCAAAGTTACAAGGGGCGAATATGTCCATGATGTCGTGCTCGACCGTGTTAGTAAAAAGCAAACAGATATCAGAGAGAGCTTCTTGTTCGAGATTAACAAGGAGGGTACGAGAAGACAGTTTGTGTAATCATACTCTGAGAGCCCTATCAGGATCAAGAGCAGGATTAACCAAATTGCTTGGATGTCTTCTAGTATACACTCTTGCAGAAGATAGAGGAAGTGGAGTCACCACCCGGACAAAAGTCTAACTCGAAAATAATCTGACAACAGGGAACCAAGGACAAGGAACTTATCCTGGCAAGAGACGAAAGAGTGAGAAGAAATAAATGAGATGAATGTTGAAAAAAACAAGGACAAAAAAAATTCTATTCCCAGCAATGACGCCAAAAAATGTTGTCACACAGAATGTCTAGGCACCGCGACAACGCTCAGGTCGGGGGTTGTCACTCTGATCCCCAATCTCTCTGTTTAAGCTGTCTCCCTACAATAGGCTAAGGGGGGTAGGCCCTATGGAAAAATGGAATGAGGAAGAACTAGTTGAAAACCAACCAGTTCGGGAGACACAGTGAGGCGATCAAGTACTTGATTAAGATTTAGCAAGACTTTGGATTTGATTAGATTTTAAACGATTAATACCATTACCTTATGGAGTTAACGATCTTGCTAGGGAAATGAAGACCAAGTAATCGATTAGCAACTGCTGCTTAGATGAATGACTATCTATATGAATTGCAGATCCTAAAACTAATGTGAGATCCAAGAATCTTGGTTAATTTTAGTTAAATGCCTATTTAAATGTGAATCCTTCAATCCTTTCCGTGTTGAGCCTGATTTCGTAGTAATTGGCAGAGAGAAGATAAGGAGAAGCACACTAAGGTGTGATTAACAATACCTGTCCTGAAATTCTAACATACCCGGTGCCTCCGGCGCTACAGAGAGCTGTGGCTCTGACGACTGCAAGGTCACCGTTTTAAATACTATTAAAATATACTTCTCAAGCAAAGATTGATGGATACCTATCTCTCTATCGACCAAGCTTATGCTTGGAAGTAAATTTTATCTAGGAAAAGCTAACTTCTATGCAAATGCACCAGAAGATGAGAAGGAGTTAGACCCGAGGATTAGAAACACTTGTGTCGCAAAAGGCCTTAATCACCAAAATAAATTGCTAGCTTTATTGTATGAAGACTTAAACCCCTGAAGATATTACAATTAGAACACAAGCTTATTTCAAATCTTTCTGATACAGTTATAGCTCAAAGAGAACGAAAACTTCTTTGCAATTAATATCAATGTCAATAGATGTTCAAAAATATGCTCAGCTTAGGAAATAAAGATACACAATCTATTATAATTCCACGACGGAGTTCTTCAACAATCGCTTGAAAATATTCACAGAATGTCTAACATGTAATGAGCATTAAATAATTCAAGCAATGACGATCATTTTCAATAGATGCATAATGTTATAGAAACTAAATTTCTAGAGATCCAAATACTTTAAATTTAAATGTTAACCAATTTCGATCCTAGAATTAAAAGATTTATGTTTAGTGACCCAAATCTAGGAAAATTTACCACTTTCCTATAGTTAACTTTTAGATATAAAAAATTTAAGCACATTTAACTATAGAGAAATGAAAAATGCTTAAGACCACAAAAGTTCTCCTTTAGATGTTTACCTTAGAAAAAAGACACTGTAATGACCCACTTATAATAAATTAAAATTTTTGAAATTTAAATAAATTAATAAAATTATAAATTAAATAATTAAATAAATCAAAATTAAATCATTAAAATAAATAAATAAACTTTATTTCAAATTAAGATATTCAAATAAAATAAAATCAGATTTTGTTTATAAAAATCAACACGTATCATAATTTGGACACGGAGATGGAGGAAGTCGGTAAATGGAGACTTATAAGAAGGAAGGGACGGTTGGAGGCAGGGAGAAGGAGGAAAATTTGTACACAGAGTTTATCATTAGGAACAATTGAGCCTTGCTTGTTTTGAGGTTTCTGGGCACGGGGGAACAGTTTGCTTCAACTGAGAAGCTTACTGGACTGAGTAGCAAGGTTCTGCTTAGTTTGGCTGGGTGGTTTTGGTCTTTTGGTAACCGAAGCAGGAGCAACTTGGGGCATCATCAATTGCAGGAATATAGGTAGGTACTATCATCAATTCTGGCAGTTAAATTTGTAAAATTTCAGGAAAATTTATCAAAGGCTCATGATATTTTTTTAACAAATTCTTTACTGCTTTTATAATGAACGTACAGTCTTTACAGGCACCAAGAAGGAATTTAAAAAAATGACAAATTTGATTAGTCCTTAGGAAAATCTTTTCAAAGTGCTAAGTTTTATGAAGCAAGACTTAATGCGATAAATGCTCAATCAAGAAGTTTTAAATGTGACCAAAGTAAATCAAAAGATTTAATAATTTTTAAATTTTTTAATGGGCTGGAGGCCACATAAAAAATTTAAAATCTTTTAACGCTAAAAATTTACTTTTGATTTAAAAAATTTAGGATGTCTCAAAGTCACATAAAATAAAATTAATGTGAAGCCCCTTTTAGCTTTTTTGGGTTTTTAGATTATCTTCTTCTTTTTTTTTTTTTTTTTTTTAGATTTTAAATTTTTTTTTAAGATTATTTTTTTTTCCAAAGAAAAAAACGGTAACTTTTTATTAATAAATAAAAAAAGTTACACCAGCTTAAGCAAATAAGACAGCTCAAGAAGCCAACCTAGGCACTATGAGCTTTACACTCTCAACGCAGCGTTAGAAGACTAACGTGCACAAAGGAGGAAAGATAAGAGAAGAGAAGAGATACAGAAAAAGAGGGAAGAAACGGACAGCCATATCAAGATTTCCGCCCCTTTTTCTTTTCGACCTTGCGCCACTCTCCTTGAGTGGGCTCGATCGGTACAATGACCAAATGAGACTCGGTATTCTACAATCCTGTTTCCTTGTCAGAATCTGATGTATCAGAATGATGATGCCGTTTATTACCCCCCATACTTTGGTCCGCGCCTGACAGCTCAGCCTGATCGTGGTGGATCTCTGCCTGGTTTGAATTAAACTGTGGAGTCTTCTGATCTGATGTGTTTTCCTTCTGGTACCCTGTTTCATCATTCTCTATAGTGATGTCATCCTCTTCTACTTCTGTTTCTTCGTCTTCTTTGTTCGAAGAGGCTTTCTTTTCAGCTGCAGTCTTCTTTGCTATCTCATCTATGTTCTGCCAACCCTTTGGCTTCCTTTGTTGTGGCTTGTTCTTGTTCTGGCTTTTGCATGCGTTGAACAAATGACCTGTTTGTTGACATCCCCTGCATCTGAATGCTATATTCTCATAGTCCAGGGGTTGTTTCCATTGTGTGTTGTTGAAGGTTAAAATGATGCTTTCAGGTAGTCCTTGGCTAAGGTCTACCTCAACACATATCCTAGCAAAAGTAAAAATTCCTTTTATGTGTCTCACTGGATCAACCTTTAGCATTCTTCCAAGGGTATTCCCTATAACTAATAGGGCCTTATAGTGCCAAAAATGTATTGGAAGATTATGCAATCTTACCCATACAGGCATCCTTGATACCAACATAGTATTGGGATCAAACTCCGGGAACCATGGGGTAATAAACAGTCCCGCATTGCCCCAGAACCATGGCCCTTCACTGAGAGTTTTTTCCTTTTCTTCTTCTGTGTGGAAATTTACTATAAAGAAACCCTTAGAGCATAGGTTGATTTGACAGTTTTTTGTCCAGGTCGTGTGAATCCAATGGTACAACGCATCGGTTTTAGGCCAAAAACCGTTAAATCTACAAATAACAGCGTTTTTTATTAGATTTGAAAATATATATTTTACCTCTGGTAAATCCAGCGATATGGAGGGATTCTCTGGGGCTTGATCCACGATATACTGCCCTGGAGGTGTATGGACAGCTGTAGGTTCTTTCCCTTTTGGAGAAACTTTCTCTTTAGCTGCATCACGATAGGAACCTGTAGATTTTGAAGTAGCACCCTTAGATCCGCCCCGCAATCTGTGATTGAGGACAATAGTTGAGTCCTTTGCAACCCTGTAATGCTGGAGAGAATGTTGATCCTGCATGCATTGCCCAGAAAAAATTAGTATTTGTAATGCAACTGGAACTCCCAGTTTGACCTGGATCTCTCCTTTTAGCTCCATGACATTCATCCTATCCCAGATCTGCATGCAAACGTGACTGCCTGCTGTTGATTTGATGAAGATTTGCATTAGATCCGCTCTGTCTGCTTTGGCCAGGTCCTGTTCTTCACATTTTTGTTTTGGATCTGGCAAGACCCCAGTTTGTTTTTGCCTGAAACGATTCAGATCTGATAGATCCGCCATTTTTCTCCAGTATTCTTCCAGATCTAGTTTGCCGTTACCCGGAACGAGTTCCCTGCTGTGGGTATCTCTCATTTGTCTATCGTATTCTGCTGGCCCTCTGACAGAGAGATGCATCAAGAAGGGAAAAGCCCGGATCTGCAGTATAGTTAACAGGGAAAGCACCAGGTTCCAAGGGATCGGTTCCATACTCCCCCCCCGAGTTTTTATTTCAGTTGTGCCTTTTATAAACGGTCCAAGACCACCGTGTCGACTCCATATCCAGCCATTGAAGGGGGTGAATCTGCCATCCATGAACAGGGCGTTTGCGAAGAACACGCCAACACAAGCCCGCGGCCAGGAAGAGGGGACAAACCCCGGACTTAGATCTCTTTTGGACAGGGCTTGTAATACCTTTTCAGCGAAAGATTCCACCCGAAGCCAGAGATAGATAGCAGAGAAAGGGTGCCCATCCGTCAAACATCTGATCGATCTGCAACAGAGGACAACTTTTGGTTCTGCGGCGGCGGCTGAAACATCTTCCTGAAACCCTAGGTCCGAGAGCAGCCTCCATCCTTCTCCTTCCCTCAAGATTATTTTTAAATGAAAGCAAAAGTAAAATCAAAATAAAAAGAAAAATCGAAAAAAACAAGCCAATAAATAGAAATTCAGAATCTTTATTTGTTGGATTACGTTTTTTGATTTTTAATAAAATAAAAAATTCAAAATGAATTAGAACAAAACGAAAATCATGAAATGGAAAGGCATGAAAACCTAACCCTACCTAACTAACCCAACAAAGACAAACAAATTTAAAAAAGGGGAATGAAAATCGAAATGTATGAGTGTAGGTTTGGCGACAGGGAGAAAAGTTGATGGTGGAAGATGGATGAGGAGCTTCAATGCGGACAAGGAGGATCGATGGCAGGGTGAGTGAGAGAACAGGACAACGTGGGTGATTTTGGAGGTATGGAGTGCGATGAATGGAGTTGCGTTTTGAGTGTTGCTGTGCAGATGGGAAAGGTAGTGTTTTTTGCAGTTTAATGAAAAGCTGCAGGTTTGAAGGAAGAAAATGCAGGGATGGCAACAAAACTATGGATGGCAGCAAAACTATGGACGAGGGAGGCCGACGGCTAAGGAATGGACGCGGAAAATGCAAAGGCAGTGGATGGACGAAATCAAGGGTATGAGCAGTGCTGATGGACAGAGCTGGACTGAACAGATTTAAGAAGAAAGCGACAAATGGAAACATGCTGAGCTTCAGCCAGGATTTTTCTTCTCATGTAGTTGTGGGCCTCTCTAAAAAATTTCAATTATTCTTCAGCAAAACTGCAAAACGAAACTCTAGGCAACAAACAAAATGGAAGGTCGTGACCGAATAAAACCCAAAAATTTCCAGATTAAGTTGATATGTTTTAATTCAGATTTATAATCGAAATCCTTGTAAAATTGTCTCCAGATTTAAAAAATTTAAGAAAATTTAAGAAACCCTTGGACTGCAAAAATATCTGGATGGTCTCCCTGCAAAAATAATTTTGAGGTCAGATCTTACCCTCCAGGGCCTAGATCTGGCTTTAAAATCAAACTTCACCTTCAAATTTGCAATTTGTACTTGAAAACACAAACACCCAGAACCTGGATATACAAAATAAAATGAAACCCTAGAAACCCAAGTCAGAAAAACCAATTTATTTTTTACAGATTAATGCACAAGAATAATAGATTTACCAGCTCTGGTGAGTGCGAGTCTAACTCTGTTCCCAGATCTAATAATCTAAGGCTCTTGAAAGCCAGATTTATCAATTTAGCACAAGAAAAATTAAAAATTAAAATTTAAAAGGATGTGCTCAGCCCAAAACCCTTCCTGCATCACCAATAAAATTTCTTATGATAAGCCTACAATCAAATCAAGCTAGGCTCATAAAAAAATACGAATCGGGAGTTGGCTGGTCCAACTGAAAACTTCCCCGAACGTCCGATGATCAGAATTTCATGCAAAACTCAATTCAATCATCAAAATAGAGCGAGAAAACAATAATAAAATTCAGATAAATAGAGATATCTACTATTATATTGAAAACTTAAATTATCATTTAAACCCTAGCGACTGAACAAGATACCTGTACTCAAATCACTCTTCAGAAAGCTATCATCAATTGCTAACAAGAAATCTATGCATGAAAATGATACATGTTACAACATTTCCACAAAGAGTAACATCAGCAGAAATTAAGCCCAAAGTCTTTCTTTATTGTTCATAAAAAGATTACAAGAGAGCTTTTCACTTAGAACACGACTCAAAGATCAGATGGATCAACTGACAAATGACTTCCTATTTAAAGATAAATCTTCCAACGGCTAGTTTGAGTGATCCTTGTCAAACAAATTTTGACTGTCGATGAGAATTAAAATTTGTTTTAATCTCATCTGTCGAAATATTAAATTCTTGAGGAAATTCAAAATTTTCAATTAAATGCATTTTAATTAAAATTTAGCAAAATAATTAATTTACCTTAGTCCTGGGGCCTTTTAAAATTTGAATTTTAAGGACCCACGAATTTTGCCTTTCGAAAATTTAAATTTACCTAGGACCTATAATTAATTAAATTTCTGGCTTAGGATTTTAATTAATTTTTGGCCAGAAAATTCAATTAATTAATCTATGAGTGGGTAAATTATTTTTCCAACCCTCAAGACACTTCACATCATCATTTTCATATATCTTACATCACAAGGGAGAAAACCCATCTGAAATAGACCCTCACAGACTACCCATTTCTGTGACGCAAATATAATCCAGCAGACTAAGTAATTTGTAATAAAATAACCTAACCAAATAGTTAGGATTATTCCCAAATCACTTCTACATAGACTCGATCTATAACACTAGAACTCGCCTAAGATCTTGGAGACAAAATTCATTCCGGCTTTGGGGTAATGCTGAAGGAAAACTCTACCGACCATCCGAGAATAGATCGGTCAGACAAAAAACCTCCCGGAATGTAGATCGTCACTAGAAAAATACGTTTACTTAGGCAATTACATACATGACACAAATTTGCTGAGATTATTTACATCATATAGATGCATAATGGGTTTACATTATAACATGACAATCAGGTTGATGATCAAAGTTGGAAGACATGGACACATTGATGATGCACAATCCCTTTTGCAAAAAAAGGGGGTGTATTGCTATGGGTCGTTGACACGTAGTGGTCAACAAGTCTCATCCAAAGTGTATATGCCGGTGGAGTCCTAGTTGTAGTAGTCACCAATTGGTTGGATTTCTCTCTTCTTATTTCACATTTCTGAGTAAAAACCAACATATGTCCTTTATCACACATTTGACTTATGCTTAACAGACTATGATTCATATTTTCAATGAGAAGTACATCCTTTTCTGTAGCATCCTTGCTTCTAAGCTTGACCGTGCCTGTTGCTATAATATTCACAGATCTGTCATTTCCAAAAGATACTATTCTATCCCTTCCTTCTTTCAGGGATATGAATTTATTCCTGTCTCTAGTCATATGCATTGAGCACCCACTATCAACATGCCACACATTCTTCTTATTTTGAGCTTTTAGAGCAAGAGCGCATCTTTCAGTTTTCCTTCTCTAGACCTGAGAATTTTGATTTTGCTATGATTCCCTTAGGGGAATGATTAACTTGCAATCTTTAGCCAAATGTCCAGAGTTTTTGCATTTATAGCATTCTACTTCTTTGCTTAAATGACCAAACCTGTTGTAATTTTGCCTGTAATCCTCTTATGAGTTTCTAGGATAATCATTCCTAAAAGACCTTTTAAGATTAAATCTGTTCCTAACATAAGCCTGACAATTTACAACTTTATGTCCAAAATTTTCACATGAATAACAAACACTAATAAAGATATTTAGATACTTGACTGGGGGAGACCTTCTTCGTGATGCTGCTCTCCGTGATACTTCTTGCTGATCTTGAATCTTCTATTATGCTTGGAATCCTCTCTCTTTCTCAATAGATCCTGTAGCCATTGTTGCATAAGGTTTTTGTCCATCTCCCTTTTCTATTGTGGGAGAGGTTGAGCCTTTTACAAACATTTCCTTGTAGCCTAATCCTGTCTTGTGATTGTGCGGCCTTTGGCTGCTGATGAGCTCATCTAATGTTGTAGAGTTGTTTGCAAAATTTTGTTGACATTTCTTCTTTTCTCTGCTTCCTTTTGTAGATAGAATATTTGTATTTCTAAATCTTCCCTCGCCCTGTTGCTCTCCTCAAGTTCTCTTCAGAGAGAACCTTCAATTTTTCTAGCTTCCTCCAATTGTATTTTAAGGCTGATAATGGCTTCCTCTGATTTTTCGTTTTTCATATTGAGGTTTCTAGCATGTTCTTTTGCTATCTTCAATTCGACTTCGAGAGATTTGACATTTTCTTATTCTACCTTAAGATCCTTTATAACTTTGACGATCTTGTTTTGAAATTGAATCTCGTCCATCTATTCTTCTTCTTCTTAAGGTGCTTCCTTCCTATTGTCCCTAGCCATGAATAGTACTCTTCATGTATCACTTTCTTTGTCATCGTCGCTTTCTTCTTTAGATGAGTTATCTTCTTTAGAGAAATTTTTTTTTTCTGAAAGCCTTTCTTTTTACCTTGCTTGTTAAATCTTCTTTGACCCTTCTTCCCTTTCTTGCATGTTTCTTCATTCTTATGAGGAAATTTAGCTGCAAAGTGACTAATCTCATCACAATTGAAACATATTAGTGGAAGTTTATGTTTGAACTTACCTGTTTCGCTATTCAAATTTCTCACAAAGTTAGCAATTTCTTCATCTGAGTATTCTTCTTCTTCGCAAGAATTGGAGCTAGGTTTTGATTCTTGTTTGTCTTTCATGGTCTTCTTGGATGCTATGAATGTTGCTTCTGAATTAGATGGAGCATCTTGTTCTTTCCTCATTTCATATGCCGTAAGTATTCCATGTAGCTGGTTCCTGGCGAGCTTTTTCCAAATCATCTCTTTCTTTTAGCACAAAGACTTTAGCATTGAATCTATCTAGAAGAGATCTTAGAACCTTTTAGACAACTACCTTGCTTTCCATTGGTTCTCCCAATTCTTCTATAACATTCACTATTTCATCAACACAGAGAAAGTGGACTGAAATGTTTTCCTATTCATTCATTCTTAGCTGCTCAAATTGTCCTCGGTGGGTTTGAAGCTTGGCCTCTTTTACCTTCTTGTCTCCTTCATATGCATCTTGAATCTTGTGCCAAATTTATTTTGCTAATTTGCTGTGCATTATTTTGACATATATAGAATCCGTCACACCAGACATGAGGGCATTTTTAGCTTTAGCGTTTCTCTCATAATGTCTTCGTTTGTTATCATCAAAAGGTTGAGTCAGAGGTTCCTTGTAATCAGTCAACGTAACATTCCAAACGTCAAATCCTTGTGCTTGAATATATGACTTCATTTTCCCAACCCATAATGCGTAATTGTTTCTATTTAGTATTGGAATTCCCAACTTATTCCACTCCATGACCTCCTTCTAGTTGTTAAACTGCTAGTGAAGAAATCTGCTTTGATACCAATTGTTGTAAATACTGAGAGGGGGATGAATCAATATTTCTTAGGAATTATCGATTTATTAATCTTTTCAGAGAATTAAATAAAGAATATACAGTGAACACAAATATTTTAGGTGGAAAACCCCCTTCGGGTCAGAAACCACCGAACACTTTTCTAATAAGTTCTTTTAATCTTCATATCCAACTGAAAAGAAAGCCCCAACTCCCTAGAACTTTAGAAGAACATTCATTCTCTAGCTCCCACTGAAAGGATGCCCCAAAGCCTTGGTCTTATTAACAGTCAGCTAAAAGGATGCTCCAACACCCTAGCAAGCTCCAACTTGCCCTAACACTACCCTACCACCCTGAAGTGTTTACAGGGTCCAACCTGAAGGTGAATTCAACCACCTCCTTAGGATGACCCTACCACCCTGAAAATGAAAAAAATTTAATACAATATTGCAGACTCCCGTACAAGGGATCATGGTCCACTTACAATGACTTTACTTCAACTGACCAAAACCCAAGACCTAAACCCTTTTGTCCCAACAACAAACTCGAAGACCAAATGATTCCTACAATTCCCTGTACAATAATGCCTTCACAAATTTTCACACGACTTTGAATTTACATACCACAACTGTACAATGAAAATGTCTCTGAAGTGAGGATATTGCTGACGATGAACTTTGAACCATAGTAGGGTCGCTGATTTGAGAATTATAGAATGAGGAAGCCCTGAAAAATTGATCTTTGTTATCTGTAAGAATGCCACCATATACTGTAGGCTTTCTGACATGAAACCCTTAGTGTAGACAATAGTAACTACTAGTTGCTCATTGTAATTGGATATGGAAATTCTTATTGTCAGGCTCCTTTTCTTTGATTGATGAAACAATCTGATGCTTTATGACTGTGATGTTCAATATATGTACTTTATTGTAGACAAAGGACAATGCTTAATTTTTGTACTGAAGTAAACATATCATGTCTGAAATGGATTGCAGCGATGGTTGATTCTTGCAATAAATTAACAAGACTTGCATGCTTAGAATTATCAATTTCATAGAGTGCACTTCCTTTTCAAAGTGTTTAGACTGCAAGCTGTTTCAAGAGAACAATATTGTAATAATATAATTCTGCAGCTCAGAGTAACATATGCTTTAGGATTAAATCAAGTCCGCAGGTCTGTTTGATAAATATTCCTTCCAATCAAAGAGTCGAAGAGGTAAAGTTACATAGACTTCGATCCTCCTTTTGCAAAGAATTTGGTTAGAAAACAGTGCTCAACATAGTCAACAAGCTTGCTTGATGCTACAATTTTGATGGCCGCATGGATACCAAATGAGATGAAAAATCTTGTTCAGAACTTGGGCCGTAGAGATAGGCTTTTAGTCCTTGAGTTAGATTAGGTTCATGCCTCAGTATTTTCTGTTGGATTGGAGACAAAAACCAATTTCAGAACTGTGGCTAGATATGTACTTTGATTCCAATGTAATCCATAACCTAACAAAAAAAATTTCATCTCGGATACTTCTTCAATTCATTGGAATTCTTTCTTGTTCAGAACAAGGGCCGAGAGATCTTGAAGTTAAATAAAGCAATTTCTCGTTGAGTTGTAGGATGTACTATTGGTTTAGAGTCTGATGCCCTAAAGGGCTGAGGGCCAAGAGTTGTATAACAAAATCCCTGCAAGAGATAAATTTGCGCAACCGTATCCCAAAAGAAACCAATCAAAAGCAAACAAAAAACCTTTGTCAAACCCTTTCTTCAAATTGTTCAGCTGTCTACATAAGGCCGAGATAGTAAGTTCAGAGCATCAATTTCTAGAGAATAATCATTTTAGTGCTACATCTAGAAAGGAGCTCTCGAATGCCTTTTTATAGATTTTACTCTTGGATAGAAGGGTTTTCAAAGGATGCAAGGATGTCTACATTAGACAGAGAGAGATAATTTAAAATTTTGAATTGTCTTGAATCCCAAGAAATGAAGTCGTTGGCACTTGGGGATCAAGTTCTAATATTTTGACTTGGAATAAAGCCCTTTAGAGCTTGTAATTTAATTATTGAAACCCCTCACGAAACATTTTAACATAATATTGATGAAACACCTTGCTTCCTTGATTTAATAAAGAGTTGGCCAATGGGAGAGTGCCACAGCACCATCATTTGGGGTTTTTACCAACAAATTGGGGTCGTAAATGTCAAACTGGAATATCTCTCAAACCGTGAATAACTATGTGACGTGCCACATGCCACTGGAAACAAATCGACGAGGAGCACTTGGGGATCAAGTTCTAATATTTTGACTTGGAATAAAGCCCTTTAGAGCTTGTAGTTTAGTTAGTCAAACTCCTTATGAAACATTTTAACATAATATTGATGAAACACCTTGCTTCCTTGATTTAATAAAGAGTTGGCCAATGGGAGAGTGCCACATCACCATCCTTTGGGGTTTTTACCCACAAATTGGGGTCCTAAATGTCAAACTGGAATATCTCTCAAACTGTGAATAACTACGTGACGTGCCACATGCCACCGGAAACAAATCGACGAGGAGAATCCATCAAGGATGATCCTCACACCAAAAACCATAAATTGGCATGTCATATTAGACGACAAAAGGCAGGGCATCTCTTGGTGCTGCTTGGGTTGACATCAGTGACAACCACCTATCAACACAAATCTTGGTTAGATAGGTGGCTATTTCAAAACTTGGTTCTTGTTTATGGTTTAAATTGAACATTGACCCCATGCAGTTATGGATAACACGCGAAGACATCAATGTGCTACTTTTATTTTGATTTTCTAGTGCTCAATTTACGTTTCACAAAAATAAAATACGATTGAATATGAACTCCTTGAGATGATGACGATCATTTCTCAAAACCCTATTCTTTACTATCTAAGTGATAAAAAAACACAAATCCTCCAGTACCAATGTCTAGGATATCCTCATTGAAACCTTGCTTGTAAACTTGCAGAGAAATTTAAGAGTTTAAGTTAAGAATAAATGGGCAAGGATGAGTGTCGAATCGTCAATCTAGTGGGATACAACAACTTTGTTTGCTACAGGTGGTTTGGGCATGCATGTGGTGGCCAAGTTTGACAATAGCACCAAAGTTTAGAGATATTTTAGCTTTTCCATACAGTCCAATGATCTAATCATCTTCACAACCATGTGTTGTTTCTCCTTAGTAGAAAATACAAAGCTAGAAATTGAACTAAGTATGGTTTGCCTCAACCTCAATCCAATTGCTTCCAATTCTAAGACCTTTTCACAACACTACAACCAGAGAGAACGTCAGAAAGAAGGTTCACAATGTTGGCAACATCCTCACAACCATTAGAAATGGTGTCACAAATTGGGAGATTTTAAGTATTCTCCTCATATATGAGGCTAAGATGGGTTTTAAAAGTCTAGACTAATCCTCATAAATCTTTAGCCATTGAGTTCGAATCTCAAAATTCTGCAAAATGGCAGTTGAGAGTATAACACCCAAGGGTTTGTCAAAGCTGATTAGGGTTTCTTCTATGCTCAGATAAAAAATGTGTTAAAATTCGCAACTAGGGCCAAACTCCATGTGGGTAATCTTATTTATGGCAGCTGATATTTTTCTTGGATCCCTCTCATTGAGAGGTGTAGGATTGATCTAAAGATCATCCGATTTCTATAAGTATTCATGGAGTTATGAATTTATTTGTGTTATAAGACAATTCGTCAAGGTCTGCTAGCAACTAAATAAACCCCACATGTGCTCAACGTTTTAGTATAAAAGGAGATGACTTGATAGTCATTTCTACACACACTTCTATCTTGATTTGTCTCCACTTGTCTTGGGTTTTATTGGAAGAGAAATCTAGGAGTGGTAGCCCTAAATGTTGGAGGAATGAGGCTGCCCTAGCCGCAATCAAGAAGAAGAAATACGTTGCCTTAATCTAGAGGATGTAGTCATGAAGGGAAACCCTAACGATATCAAGAAGAAGCCCTAACCTATACGTTGGTCTCTACGCAATTCTAGAAGGAGGCCTACAACACTAGATGTAGATGGAAGGCAGCCGTAACGTAAACCTAAAAGGCTGCCCTAAACGCTGATCTAATCCAGCCCTAAATGCTGGTTTAATTCAGCCCTAACCGCAGTCAATCAAGAGAGTCTTAGCCGCATAGTGAAGGGTCAAAGGGACAATGTGTAGGCTGCCCTAGACATCGTGAAGGGCTGTGTGGGCAACAGAGTCTTAGCCATCGTATAAAGGGTCAAAGGGACAATGTGGAGGCTACCCTAGACAACATGAAGGGATGTATGGACAACAACTTGTCAAGGGAGGTAAGCCACACTCTTTTCAAGGACTGTTGCCGAGTTTAGAGGTGGTTGTTAGGGTACTATTGATGCCCTAACTAGAGTTGCAGAACTACAACAGTGCACCAACATTCAAGTATAAGCATGAGGATAATTTGATGATGAGAATGTTGTTAGAAGAATCAGTGTAAGAATGTACAACTTGGCAAGCATGGCCAGACAACATGGCAAGCCTAGCAGGCTGTGATGGGACAACGATTGTGACATGGCATCGAAGGTACATGGTGCTACAAACTCATTGGACAACACAATGATGGGGCAGCAGCATGTTGGGACGGCACAATGATTAGGACAACTATGACATTGTGCAGCGGTGGCACAATAGGACATCAACAACAACAAGTACATGGTGGCTGTACATAGTGTTATGGTACATGGGAAAACTGTATTTAGTGCAGCAAGTTCATGGTGCTGTAACAGTATGGTACATGGGATAACAACAACAACAAGGTGCAACAAGCATAGTGCTGCAAGCACATTGGGACAACAGTATTGTAGTTGGTGTAGCATGTACACAAAGCAACAATAGTGCAGCAAGCACATTGGTGATAGCATGGTGCAGTAGTGGCACAAGGTACAACAGTGCTAAACACTAGGACAATAGTGCAGCATAAGGTGCAATAGTATGATGTGTACAACATGGTCATAAGGTACAACATTGCAATGATGGGTGCATCATGGTGCTTCACAGTAAGGTGCAGCGTGATGAAGAGATGCAACACAATGATAGGTGGAGTCACCTTGGAGAATCAATTGAAGCAACATGTCTTCAACTGATGTCATGTATCATCTTCTTAGAGATGATCTATGCTCTTATCTAGATAAGAAAAAGTGTTGATTTTTGTTGTAAATGTACTATCTCTCTCTCTCTCTACGCTGAACTATTGAAGAACATATAAAAAGAATTGATCAAGGGTTTCTCCAAATTGGGGTTTGTCCTTGGCTAGCACTACATCTTGTGTCCTCTTGTCTTGGCTTGTCTTCTGTGATTTATGTTTATGTTCTATCTGCAATTTACTTTAACGCTGATGTTATTGCTAATCTAGAAAAGATATTGAGTTAACTATGAAAATTGAAATAAATTGCACTAAGCATAGAACATACCTAAAATTAACATGGTATCAGAGCTGAGGTGAAGACAATGCCCAAGCAAGAGTGAAAGAGCAATCACCGAAGAGAGTTGGGAAAGGAAAAAAGGATCGATGGATTCCTCATTCCTCTTCAAATTCACCAAGGTTAAGCAGAGAATATTATCAGAATGGTACAACGGAAGTTTTTGATGGCCTACCTAAAGATCACTTCAATGGGAAGTTCGGACCTAAGGGTGGAAGGAAAGGCAGACGCCTTAGTTGTAATAAGTTCAACCATTATGTGAAGGAGTGTCCGAGGTAGGGACACATCACTTGATGACGATAACAATTATTCCAGGGACACCTTCAATGATAAAAGGAATGAAAGGTAATGCAGGTCATCAAGGAAATGACTGACTCTTCATAGAAAGCAAGGAACCCCAGGTATGAAGAATCAAATGTTATTTCTGATAAGATAAAGAAGCGTTATCTTGTATTGGCCCTCTCCTTCAGATTCTGTGGGAATCTGGCTTATTGGTTGTAGTGCTTCAAGGCACTTCATCAGATAGAAGGGTGATCTCTCTAATTTGGTAGAGATGGAAACAATTGTGGGATTATACTTGGAGTCGATGCCACCTATCTCGGAAAGGGTGTAGGGAATGTTACCCCTCAATTCAATGAGGGTAACTCGATTCATTTACAAAGATGTCTTTTGTGTACCTAATTGCAAGAAGAACCTGGTGTCCATTTCAGCAATGGAAGTCAAGGGTTTCAGGGTGGCATTCATAGATGGAAAGGTACGTGTTTGAAAATAAACTTTTCAAAGATGCTTTTACTCATGGGTTTAGGGTTGGCAATTTGTATCAAGTTGCAGGAAGTCCATTGGGGACCATGTTAGTTGACACATAGCACCGGAGGTCTGTGAGTTAGATGGTGACAGGAATGCTTGAATTCAAAAGAGCATAAAGCTGCATGTCTGAGATGTATTGAAAAAATCTTAGAAGGGGACCATTCCCCTCAAGTAGCAGGTCCATAGGTTTGGAACAACCCAAGGGGTTTGAGATTCATGATCAGGAATCTTACGTGTGCAGGTGGAAGAAAGCCCTCTATGGCTTGAAGCAAATCACCCCGAGCTTAGTATGAGAGGATTGATAGCTGTCTGAGGAAGTTGAGATTCACTAGGAGTGAAGCCGATCCAAACCATTGCTTGAAGGTTGTGGATGATAGACCTCTCATACCAACACCTTCTGAGGACGACCTATTTCTGACCGGTGCAGACCCTCTCATTTGCAGAAGTAAGAGGTAGTTGGATTTTGGATGTGGAATGGTAAACTACAAGCCCGTGACTACCTTGAGGATCTTAACTTTCAGAAGTTATATGGGAGTGATGTCGGACCAAATTTGGGAAATGCCTCTGAGTTTCTTATACAAATTCGCGTTGATGTTCTTGGTGAACTTCCGTCCGGACATATGATTTCCAGTTAGTATGATGAGCTCATATATGGTTTAGCCTCATTGGATTGGTGCCAAGAATTTTCTGAGATATCTTCGAGGCACAATCTCTCATAGATTGAGATACATTTCCAGGAATATGAAGTTGCATGATTATTCAAATATTGGCTAGGCAGGTAGTGTGGAGGATCGCAAGAGCACTTCCAAGTGTTGGTTCTCTTTGGGTTTTGTTCGATGTCTTGGATGAGCAGGAAGCAAAAGTCGGTTGCTATAAGCACCGCTGAGACCGAATACATAGCTATGAGTATGATCTCGTGTGTAGCTGCTTGGTTGTGGAAGCTCTTCAACGAGCTATTTGTACACATGATGAATACCATTGTGATCCTCTGTGACAACCAGGGGGGATTCGATTGTTGAGGAATCCTGTATTCTATGATTGCTCCAGCAGATAGACTTCAAATACTACCTTATCTGGGATTTGGTACGTCGGTGAGCGAGGAGGCTCCATTGCATTGAGACTGATGTATAGGTCGCAAGCATTTTGTCAAAGCTCCGAGGAAAGGTCAAATTTGTGACTTTCCCGAACGACTTTGAGTCTTGTAGAGAACTTATAAGGGTCTTGCATGTTGCATGCATTGAGCTCTGGGAGCTCCGGGGGGCTTGGCGTACTTAATGGAGCAACACACGACCATAGGGCGACTCACACTCCCCTAATGGTGCGTAGTGTACAGGGTGAATGGCTCAGCCTTCTCTTGTGATACCCCAAGGCGACTTAGGGATAGGATGAATGGTTCTCTTATTGAGGCATCCTATGCATGTAGTTTGGGACTCATGGGAAGTACCTCTCATTTGGCCAATGAGCAGGGAAATGGGGTTAGGGACCGTAGTAGTACTATCGATGGACACATCGTGTTGATTTGGGGTAGCATCGAATGTGCTCTAGCCACAAAATTTGGTGGAGAGGCTGGGGCACATGAGATCTCCAATACCCAGAAAAGGTTTGGGCAGATTATAAAAAGATCAGGAGATATTAAAATAATTAATATTTTTAATGGAGTCCCTAATTCTAAACTTAGAGAAAATAAAATATTAATGTGTATTAATATGAATCTGTGTTAGAATGGTCCAAAAGACATGGATCAAGCCAGATCTAATCTTAGCTGTTGATTAGGGAATTAATCTCTGCCATTGAGATGTCAACATGAAAAGTATAAGAGGAGGCTTGAGGGTCACTTGGAGGAGACACCAGAGTCATTAGTCATTCTATTCTCTAGAGCGGGGTTTGCTAAGAGAGATGGAATTAGTGACCGGAGAGCATCTGAGGGGCATTTAGTACAAAGAGACAAAGAGGCAGAGATAGTGCCAAGAAAGCAGCAGAGCAACCAAAGAGAGTGACGCTGGAGCAGCCAGTGCTCAGGCAAAGGCAGCTAAGTGCTGCGCAGAGCACCAGAGAGGCTAGCGTAGTTGACGCAGAGGGTTAGAGAGATGACGCAGGGCCGACGCTGGGCTAGGAGAGGCTGATGCAGTCCACATTGGGCAGACGCTAGGGTTTTTGGGGCAGAGTGGTGCTGAGTAGCTGCCGGAAGTATTATCCGGGGTTTCAGCTAGTAGATTTGTCAGAAACAGAGAGGTATTACTGCTAAGGAAATTCTCTGTTGGGTAGGCCAGTTTCGGCACCCAGATTGTACTCTGATATTGCTTAATAAAAAAACCCTCAGATAGCTACACCGATTTTCCCACATTGGGTTTTTCCAGGGACATTAGTCCAAAAATAATGGTGTCATATGATGTGTTTGTTTCTGTGTCGTTTTAGTGGCTGATCTATAATATGTTGAGCATGCACTAGTGTTTATTTTCAGTATTTACATTGTAAATAACTTGTTAAGGAAAATAACAAGTAGGTAGGAATAAATCAGATAAAGTGCATGGAGGGTTTCTAACTAAGTAAACTTAGAAACTTCAACATGGTATTAGAAGGTGATTGCAGAGCACGGGAGGACTAAAAGACATCCGCTGAGCAGAGTAATAGCAACAGAAAACAACTGCCCCGAGGTGACAAAAGTTGTTTCTAGCAACGCAAAAGCCAAGGAGTGTGACACAGAGCCAGCCAGGGCCACGCAGAGGAAGTCGGGAGCTGCGCAGAGCCTCAGAGAGGCCAATGTTGATGACACAGAGGGCCAGAGGGCTGACGGAGGGCATCCCAGGGCTGACGTAGACCCATCCAGGGTGATGCAGGGCCAACGTGAAGCAGATAGGGGCTGACGCAGTCCACAGTTACACAGTTGCTGGGGTTTAGAAGGCTGCAGGAATATTGCAGAGTGGAGCGGGTGAGGTACTGTAGTCAGAACAGTACTTGATAGAGCAGGGCCAAAGGAGTTGTTATCGAGGGTTTCTAGCCGAGGAACCCAGATCAACATTGCAGTTGCACAAGACGATCAGAGTAGGGGGCATCTCAACAAGTAGCAGAATGATTTCTAGGAGGCAAATCAGGACTCAGAGGGAGTCCAGAAGAGAACTTCCAGACACGAAGTAGAGACTTAGAGGAGTCGAACAGAGAACTTCCAGGAGGGAAGTAGAGGAGCATCATGGCACTACACGGGGTAAGAGACCAGGATAGAGTGGATAGAGCATTGAACTTCGCAGTCTAGAAGGCCAGAATCTTATACGTGCTTGACAGGAATCGTGTCAAAAACTTCGCCTTAAAGGTAATAACTGTCCCAGTTAACCCTGGTGATAATGATGGTATGAGGAGGCAATGGCGAGGGCCAAGAGCATTATCTTTGACGGGGTCAAGGATCATGTAGTACCACATATAGCCGAGAAGGAAACGACATTTGAGATGTGGGAGGCTCTCAAGAAGCTGTACCAGCATACTTCTGTGCAAAGAAGAATGCTGCTTGAGAATCAGATGAGGTCGTATCAGATGAAGAAGGGACAATCGATTGACACCTTCCTCGGAGGACTGAATGAGATCTGAGAATAGTTGACTGCTATAGGGGTGACACCGAATCAGGAGATAATGGTGAGGACAACCCTGAATGTTGTCTCAGAAGACTGGGAAGTATTTGTCTTAGAGTATACTGGGCAGAGGGACACTTCCATTGTGGGACGAGATGTGGGCAGCTCTTCGCCAGGAAGAGATCAGATGGCAGTCGAAGACATGTAGCTGTAGCAAGGGGATCAAAGTCAAGTAGGAGGAGGAAGATGTGGCCCTAGGATCTGAGGGAAAGCAGGAGAAGCGGAAGAAGAAAGATTATTCCAAGATCAAGTGCTTCCACTGTGGGGAGCTAGCTCAATATGCGACCTAGTGTCCAAGGAAGAAAAGTAAGGGAGAGTCTTCCGAGACTAAGGCATTGCCAACACGGGCAGAGAAGGAAGTTTTGATAGACAATGACTGTGCCATGAGTGCACACGCACCACTTGAGCGGAAGTGGGGAGACATCGAGTTGTAGTCAGGCAGACTATAGGCGATAAGGGGTAGGATCCTCGAGGTACCCAGCCTCTTGGATTAGACCTTGCTACGGGAGCCCCGACGAGGAGTAGTAGGACTGGTTGACGTGGGTAGAGACAGAGATGCGGATGGAGGAGCAGAGAGAGCTACAGTGCAGGAGTCCTGAGATAGCGCAGAGCTAGCAGGCTGTAGCAGTGTGAGAGGCACAGGAGTGTTGCACCAGTGCAGGAAGGCACAAAAAGGTGTGCAAAGGTGTGAGATGCAGGGAGTTGTTGCAGCAGCGCAAAGGTCAGAGAGGGAGAACTTGTTAGTGGCAGAGGGAGATTCAGCTGGGAGATCATTACTTACTTCTTAGTAACTGAGTTGTGGTGCAACAGTGGGCAACACAATGCAGCATGATGAGAGGAGATGCAGTGCTGGGAGGAAGGAACAACAGTAGCACAGATGCAGAGGGAGCTGTTGTTCAGATGTAGTAGTGGCAGTGGCAGAACCATGGGTAGCAGTACAGGATTCAACAGTGCAGAGGATGTTGGGCAGGAAGGCCCAATATCAGCACAAGTACCGTTGTCGGATGATCAGAGTCATACTTAGCGAGGAGTATTGCTAGAGCACAGTCCTTGCTAAGATGGAGTGTTGATTTGGTCTAGCATCGGATGTGATCTAGCGACGAAATTTGGTGGAGAGGTTGGGGCACATGAGATCTCCAATACCTAGAAAGGGTTTGGGCAGATTCTAAACAGATCAGGAGATATTAAAATAATTAATATTTTTAATGGAGTCCCTAAGTCTAAACTTAGGGAAAATAAAATATTAATGTGTATTAATATGAATCTGTGTTAAAATGGTCCAAAAGACATGGATCAAGCTAGATCTAATCTTAGCTGTTGATTAGGGGCTTAATCTCGGCAATTGTGATGTCAACAGGAAAAGTATAAGAGGAGGCTTGAGTGTCACTTGGAGGAGACAACAGAATGACCAGTCATTCTATTCTCTAGAGCGGGGTTTGGTAAGAGTAATAGAATCAGTGATCGGAGAGCAGTTGAGGGGCATTGAGTACAAAGAGACAGAGAGACAGAGATAGTGCCAAGAAAGCAGCAGAGCAGCCAGTGCTCACACAGGGCCATGCAGAGGCATCTAAGTGCTGCGCAGAGCACCAGAGAGGCCACAGAGGATCAGAGAGCCGACACAGGGCCTCCTGGGGTAGACGCTGGCCAATAGAGGCTGACGTAGGGCCAAAGCTAGGCTTGGAGAGGCTGACGCAGTCTAGGTTGGGCAGACGATAGGGTTTCTAGGGCAGATTGGTGCTGAGTAGTTGTTGGAAGGATTATCTGGGGTTTCAACCAGTAGATTTGTCAGAAACAGAGAGGTATTATTGCTAAGGAAATTCTTTGTTGGGTAGGCTAGTTTCGGCACCCAGATTGTACTCTGCTATTGTTTAATAAGAAAACCCTTAGATAGCTGCACCTATTTTCCCACATTGGGTTTTTCTGAGGACATTAGTCCAGAAATAATGGTGTCATATGGTGTGTTTGTTTCTGTTTCTTTTTAGTTGTTGATCTATAATATGTTGAGCATGCACTAGTGTTTATTTTCAGTATTTACATTGTAAATAACTTGTTAAGGAAAATAACAAGTAGGTAGGAATAAATCAGATAAAGTGCATGGAGGGTTTCTAACTAAGTAAACTTAGAAACTTTAACACATCGTTGTATCTACTGTACTCCCTATGCTAGGATGACCTCTATTGATCTGGGATCAATGAAACTGATCTAGGATCAGTATGAGTGGTTTGAGATACTCTCTTGTGATATTGATCTGGGATCAATAAAACTAACATCGGGTCAGTAGAGAATGGTGTGAGACATTCTCAATCAATTCTTCTTCTTCATGGTTCAGTAGGGTAGGGTAGAGCAGTGCAGGGCACTGATGGCAGAGATAGAACAATCGAACATATGGATCAACAGATGGAGTTCTCCCTAGTTGAGAGGGAGTGTTAAAATTGGCAACTAGGGCCAAACTCCATGTGGGTCATCTTATTTATGGCAGCTGATATTTTTCTTGGATCGCTCTCATTGAGAGGTGTAGGATTGATCTAAAGATCATCAGATTCCGATAAAGTTGATTTGGGGTAGCATCGGATGTGCTCTAGCCACGAAAATTGGTGGAGAGGCTAAGGCACATGAGATCTCCAATACCCAGAAATGGTTTGGGCAAATTCTAAAGAGTCTGGGAGATATTAAAATAATTAATACTTTTAATGGAGTCCCTAAGTCTAAACTTAGGGAAAGTCATATATCTATGTGTATTAATATAAAACTGTGTTAGAAGGGTCCCAAAGTCATGGATCGAGCCAGAGTTAATCTTAGCCGTTGATTAGGGACTTAATCTCGGCTGTTGATTTGTCAATGAGAAAAGTATAAGAGGAGGCTTGAGAGTCACTTGGAGAACACACCAAGAGATCAAGATGTTGACTTGCTGGGGCTAGGTTTGCTAAGAAAGTTGAGAGAGTGATTAGAGTTGCAGCTGAGGGGTAGTGAATATAGAAGCAGAGAGGCAGAAAGCATCGGGAGGATCAGTGCAGTAGCCAGAGAGAGGGATGCAGAAGCAGCCAAGGGTTCATGCAGAGGCAACCAGGAGTTGTGCAGTGCCTCAGAGGGCCAGCGTGGGTGACGTAGAGGGCCGAAGCGCTGACGAAGTGTCTCTAGAGGCTGACATAGGCCAAGCTAGTGTGACGCTGGCCTAATGTTGGGCCAAGTTGGCGCTAGGGTTTCGTGGGGCAAATTGGAGCTGTGGAGCTGCTAGAGTGTTTATCGGGGTTTCAGCTAGAATATCTGCTTCCGAGTAGAGAGGTACTGCTGCCGATATTTTTCTCTGTTGGGTGAGCCAGATTTGGCACCCAGATTGTATTCTGACATTGCTTAATAAATCGAACCCTCAGATCGCTGCACCGATTTTCCTGCATTGGGTTTTTCGGCGGACATTAGTCCAAAAACAATGGTGTCACTTATGTGCTTGTTTCTATTTCCTTGAGTTGCTGATCTGTAATGTGTTGAGCATGTACTTGTATTTATTTCCAGTATTTACATGGTAAATAACTTGTTAATTAACAAAACAAGTAGGTAGGAATAAATCAGAAAGTACAAGAAGGGTTTCTAATGGGTTAGACTTAGAAATTCCAACAAATAAGTATTGATGGAGTTATGAATTTATTTGTGTTATAAGACAATTCGTCAAGGTCAGCCAACAACTAAATAAACCCCACATGTGCTCAACGTTTTAGTATAAAAGGAGATGACTTGGAGTCACTTCTACACACATTTCTATCATGATTTGTCTCCACTTGTCTTGGGTTTTAGTGGAAGAGAAATCTAGGAGTGGTAGCCCTAAATGTTGGAGGAATGACGCTGCCCTATCCGTAGTCAAGAAGAAGAATTACGTTGCTCTAATCTAGAGGACGCAGTCATGAAGAGAAGCCCTAACGATATCAAGAAGGAGCCCTAACCTATACGCTGGTCTCTACGCAAGTGTAGAAGGATGCCTACTACCCTAGATGCAAATAGAAGGCAACCCTAACACAAACCTAAAAGGTTGCCCTAAACACTTATCTAATCCAGCCCTAAACGCTAGTTTAATTCAGCCCTACCGCAGTCAATCAAGAGAGTCTTAGCCATGGCATGAAGGGTCAAAGGGACAATGTGTAGGCTGCCCTAGACAACGTGAAGGGCTGTGTGGACAATAGAGTCTTAGCTGTCGTATAAAGGGTCAAAGGGACAACGTGGGGGCTGCCCTAGACAACGTGAAGGAATGTGTAGATAGTAGTTTCTCAAGGGATGTAAGCCACACTCTTTTCAAGCACTGTTGCCGAGTTTAGAGGTGGTTGTTAGGGTACTATTGATGCCCTAACCAGAGTTGCAGAACTACAACAGAGCACCAGCAATCAAGTATAAGCATGAGGATATTTTGATGCTGAGAATGTTGTTAGAAGAATCAGTGTAAGCATGTACAACTTGGCAAGCATGGCTGGACAGCATGGCAAGCCTAACAAGCTGTGATGGGACAACAGTTGTGACATGGCAACAAAGGTACATGGTGCTGGAAACTCATTGGACAACACAATGATGGGGCAGCAGCATGTTGGGACAACAACATGTTAGGATAACAACATGTTGGGACACCACAATGATTAGGACAGTTATGACATTGTGCAACAGTGGCACAGTAGGACAGCAGCAACAACAAGTACATGGTGGATGTACATTGTGGTATGGTACATGGGACAATTGTATTTAGTGCAACAAGTTCATGGTGTTGTAATAGTATGGTACATGGGGCAACAACATCAACGAGGTGCAACTAGCACATTGGGACTGCAGTATGGTACTTGGTGCAACAAGTACGCAAAGCAATAATGGTGCAACAAGCACATGGGTGACAACATGGTGCAGCAGTGGCACAAGGTACAACAGTGGTAAACACTGAGATAACAGTGCAACATAAGGTGCAACAGTATGATGTGTACAACATGGTCATAAGGTCTATCATTGCGATGATGGGTGTAGCATGGTGAGGTGTAGCGTGATGACGAGATGCAACACAATGATAGGTGAAGGAGTCACCTTGGAGAATCGGTTGAAGCAACATGTCTTCAAATAATCTCATGTATCATCTTCTTAGAGATGATCTATGCTCTTATCTAGGTAAGTCAAAGCGTTGACTTTTGTTGTAAATGTACTATCTCTCTCTCTCTCTCTCTGTTGAACTATTGAAGAACATATAAGAAGAATTGATCAAGGGTATCCCCGCATTGGGGTTTGTCTTTGGCTAGCGCCACATCTTTTGTCCTCTTGTCTTGGCTTGTCTTTTGCTATTTATGTTTATGTTCTATCTGTAGTTTACTTTAATGCTGATGTGATTGCTAATCTGGAAAAGATATTGAGTTAACTATGGAAATTGAAATAAATTGCTCTAAGCATAGAACATACCTAAAATTAACAAAATGCAACCACATGTAGAGCAAAACATGAAATCTGCACCAATACTATGTTGGCCCTCCAAAACTGAACTGAAATGTCATTGTAGAGCTCTCCTGTGAATTCTGAATGAATTCACCAAGGGGAGATGGGCTACCCAATCTCACTAAATCACCCAAGGGTTTCCCTCCTGGGGCTACTAATGAAGTAGAGAACCGGCTTCTCAACCACTCATACAAGAAGTAATATCAAATCTGAGAAATCCTCCAATGGCCTCCTCCTCTTTTATAGATCTGATGGACTTCTGTTTTATTATTATTTTAGTCATGGAGCACTTTTCCCTCTTTTAAAATATACTTTTTAATGCGGGAAAACGGTAAATTGGCCACCATGTCTCCTCAGGTCATTGAAACTCATATAACCATCCCATCCTGGAGATCTTCTCGTCCTGGTTACAACGAGATGTTACACTAAGGTGTTTTGTCAAGTATTCCTCCGGAATGCCACCTTAAGTGTAATTAATTGAGTCAGGCCCTATAACAACTCTGTTTTTTGAAAGTTGTTGGAATGCACGGAAACGAAAGGAAAATTGTGTGGATGATGGAGTATACCAAGCAAATGCCATCAGACCTCATAGAAACTCCTCAAAACCCTTCCAAAAGCCCCTGGGCCCGCTAATGACACCAACTTGCACTTGTGACCCCTCTGCCCCCAACTCTGAAAGTCCATCCTAACCATGTGTTGATTTGGGGTAGCATCGGATGTGCTCTAGCCACGAAAATAGGTGGAGAGGCTAAGGCACATGAGATCTCCAATATCCAAAAAGGGTTTGGGTAGATTCTAAACAGTTTATGAGATATTAAAATAATTAATATTTTTAATGTATAAAACTGTGTTAGAATGGTCCGAAAGTCATGGATCAAGCTAGATCTAATCTTAGCCGTCAATTAGGGACTTAATCTTGGTCGTTGATTTGTCAACAAGAAAAATATAAGAGGATGCTTGAGGGTCATTTGGAGAAAACACGGGAGGAGACCAGTCAATTCAATTTCTGAAGCAGGGTTAGTTGAGAAATTGAACCAGCGGTCTGGAGAGCAGTCAGGTGGCAGCAAGTATGGAATAAAGAGAAGGGAGATCAGCACAGAGGTAGAAAAGGAAGACACACGGCAAGAGGGAGCCACGCAGAGGCAACAGAGACTGTGGAGAGCCAGCAGGGCTTGCGTCATCCACGCAGAGGCTGCAGGAGTGACGCAGAAGGCCAGAGAGGCTGCGCAGAGTCTCAATAGGCTGACACAGAGGGTTTCAGGTCACGCAGAGGTCAGTAAGGCTGATGCTGGTTCAGAAGAAGTGCTAGAAAATTTGTCTATCTATGGGTAAGCCAGTTTGGCACCTTGTTGTACTAGAAAATTGCTGAATAATAAAACTGTCCCTTGCTGCACCGGTTTTCCCACATTGGGTTTTTCCGGGGACATTAGTCCAAAATAACTGTGTCAATGTGATGATTCTTGTGCATATGTTTGTTTTTGTATTACGGTGTGATATCTGTAGCAATATTTATTTTAATGTTTATTGAAGTAATTTCATGAATAACTTATGGTGAAATAAGTAGGAAAAGTAAATCAGTTGCTGCAGTGATAGAATTTTCACATGGTATCAGAGCTAGTAATCAGAGATAGAAAGGGAAAATCAGTTATGGGTCGAGACCATGATGCAGAGGCTTCCATCTCAGGGGACTCATGCAGATTTTTAGAAGATTGCACAACAAAGAGATTTCGATTTCTCTATGTTGGCTTCCACGCTGGAAGAAGAATTGGCATGCATGACTAGTGTTGCATCATCAAAAGTATGGTATATAGACAGTGGAGCCTCGTGGCATATGACGAGAATGAGGGAGTGTTTTTCAGAATATCGAGAAGAGAAAATGAACTTTCAGATCACCATGGGGAACAAGGCAAAGTGTACTCTAGTAGGGAAGGGTACCATAGTTTTTCAGACAGAATCGGGAGAGCAGTTCCGTGCTTCATGTGCCAGGATTGGGGATGAATTTATTTTTCTGTGTCACAACTACAAGGCAAGGGCTATGACGTCTACTTGATCAAGGAAAAGGTATACGTCAAAAACCCGAGTTGGAAAAAGAAAGTGCAGATCGGGATCAAAAGTAATCAGCTGTATAGATTACAACTAGAGTCACCAATGGCACTAATAGGCAGTCATGGGGACAAGGAGTTGAACGAACTGTGGCACAAAAGGATGGGTCACATGCACCATGGAGCTCTGAGAATTCTTAGGGGCACTCTAACAAGAGTTCCGAATCTGAGTACGGAACAAGATGATGTATGCAGGGGATGCGCTCTAATAAAGTATGCCAAGGCGACATTTCCTAGGAGCAAACATCGGACCAAGAGTGTACTACGATTGATACACTCAGATATCTGCGGACCTATGTCCGTCAAAGCTCTCAGTGGTGCCGAGTATTTCCTTACCTTCATTGGTGACCACTTGAGGAAAACTTGGATTTATTTTCTGAAAAACCAAGGATGATGTTTTTAGTCGATTCAAGGAGTTCAAGGCTCTAGTGGAGAATCTGATTGGGAAGAACACAAAAGTTTTGTGCTCAGATAATTGTGGAGAGTATGTCGATAAGGACTTCACTGATTATTGCGCTAAGGAGGGCATCAGAAGAGAGTGGACAACTCCGTACAATCCGGAGCAGAATGGGGTGGCAGAAAGGAAAAATATGACTATTGTAGAAGTAGCCAGGGCCATGCTGTGTGATTAGGATATGCCAAAATTCCTGTGGGCGGATGCATGCAACACAGTTGTCTATGTTCAGAACAGGACTTCTCATCGAGCATTGGGCAAGATTACTCTAGAGAAAGTCTTCACTGGGAAGATGCCTGAAGTCGGTCATTTCAGGATATTTGGGAGTTTAGCATATTGCCGCATACCCGAAGAAAAGTGGAAGAAGCTGAATCAGACTGCAGAAAAGGGATATCTGATGGGATATAGCAAGAACACTAAGGCATACAAAATCTATCTTCTAGGGAGCAGGAAAGTAGTAGTACGGCGAGATGTAAAGTTCATGGAGGACAGAGCTTTCAGAAGATCTCGCGAAATGCCTTCCAAGGAGCAGTCACAAGAGGATCCGTTGGTCATGCCTCTTCAACCAACAAGAGTGAAGAATTCTTCCTCAGGTCAGGAAGATTCTTAGGATGAGGAGGAGGAATGAACAGAAGCAATTGTTGGTAGAGGAAAAACTAGCAGGGAACTTTGTCAGATTCTGTGTGATGCAGAGAACTTCATCGGTGAGCTAAGGAACAGTAAGAGGGAGCGAAAACAACCAGATATATATTAGGCGTTAGTAGCTTAGGATGGAGAGCCTGCCAGTTTCATGGAGGCAGCTCAGCATCAGGTCTGGCTAGATGCGATGGTAGAGGAGTATAACTCCATAATGGTGAACGATGTCTGGGAGGTGGTGTCAAGGCCTCAAGGCAGATCTGTGTAGGTTCAAGATGGATCTATAAGATCAAATATGTTGCAGATGACAGTGTTGAGAAATACAAGGACAGGTTTGTGGCTAAGGGATATGCTCAAAAGGAAAGGATTGACTATGAGGAAACCTTCGTCCCAGTAGTTAGGTATACATCTATTAGGACCGTGATATCTCTTGCAACCCAAATGGGATGGAAGATCCATCAGATGAATGTCAAGACGACATTTCTGAACGGGGTAATAGAAGAGGAGGTATACATTGAACAACCAAAGGGCTTTGAAACTCATCAGAAGAAGTCTCATGTATGTAGACTGAGGAAAGCCTTGTATGGGCTGAAGCAGGCATCGAGAGCGTGGTATGATTGAATAGATGGCTACTTGCAGAAGATGGGGTTTGTCAAGAGTGATGCAGATCCGAATCTCTACTATTTGGTCGTAGAGAACGAACCACTTATCTTAGTATTATGTATGGATGGTCTCTTTTTGATAGGATCATCCAGACTCATTGAGGACTGCAAGAAGAATCTAGCCACAGAGTTCAATATGAAGGATCTGGGACGAATGCATTACTTCCTAGGGTTGGAAGTTTGGCAACAGAAAGGAGAAATCTTCCTTGGGCAAGGGAGGCATGCTACAGAAATCCTGAAAAGGTTCGGGATGGAAGACTGTAGACCTATGGCTACGCCAATGATCACCAACTGGAAGAAGATTGATGCATTAGAAGACAAGGATGTCGATCCCATCCTATACCGGCAGCTCATAGAGTCCTTGATGTATCTGGTCAGTGCCAGGGTAGATATTTGCTACGCTGTCAACACCCTCAGTCAATTCATGGTGGAACCAAAGAGGGCACACTGGGCAACAGTTAAACACATTCTCAGGTATTTACAGGGAACAATTGATTGTGGGCTCTTATACACCAAAGGGAAGGATATCAGGTTGAGTGGATTTTACTGAAGTTTCTAAGTTTACTTAGTTAGAAACCCTCCATGCACTTTATCTGATTTATTCCTACCTACTTGTTATTTTATTTAACAAGTTATTTACAATGTAAATACTGAGAATAAACACTAGTGCATGTTCAACATATTACAAATCAACAACTAAAAGAAACAAAAACAAACACACCATATGACACCATTATTTTTGGACTAATGTCCCCAAATACCCAATGTGGGAAAACTGGTGGAGCTATTTGAGGGTTTTCTTGTTAAGCAATATCAGAGTACAATCTGGGTGCCAAAACTGGCCTACCAAACAAAGAATTTCTTTGGCAATAGTACCTCTCAGTGTTTGACAAATCTACTGGCTGAAACCCTAGTTAATCCTTCTGGCAGCTACTCAGCACAAATCTGCTCCAGAAACACTAGCGTCTGCCTATCTGGACATAGTCGGCCTCTCCTTGCCCAATGTTGGCCTTGCATCAGCACATATAGGCTTTCGTCAGCCCCAGGAGGCCTTGCGTCAGCTCTCTAACCCTTTGTGTCAGCTACGCTGGCCTCTCTAGGGCTCTATGTAGCACTTAGTTGCCTCTGCGTCGCCTTGCGTGAGCACTGGCTGCTCCTGCATCACTATCTCTGGCTTCTCTGCTGCTCTCCCGACACTATCTCTACCTCTCTGCCTCTCTGTACTCAATGCCCCTTAGCTGCTCTCTGATCACTGATTTTATCTCTCTTACTAAACCCATCTCTAGAGAATAGAATGACTGATCACTCTGGTGTATTCTCCAAGTGACCCTCAAGCCTCCTCTTATACTTTTCTTGTTGACATATCAAGGACCGAGATTAAGTTCGTAATCAATGACTAAGATTAGATCTGGCTTGATCCTTGTCTTTTAGACCACTCTAACACAGATTCATATTAATACACATTAATATTTTATTTTCCCTAAGTTTAGACTTAGGAACTCCATTAAAAATATTAATTATTTTAATATCTCCTGATCTGTTTAGAATCTACCCAAACCCTTTCTGGATATTGGAGATTTCATGTGCCCCAACCTCTCCACCAAATTTCGTGGCTAGAGAACATCTGATGCTACCCCAAATCAATACTCCCTCTTAGCGAGGACTGTGCTCTAGCAATACTCCTCACTAAGTATTACTCTGATCATCCGACATCAATACCTGTGCTGATGTTAGGCCTTCTTGCCTAACATCCTCTGCACTGCTGCATCTTGTACTGCTGCCCATGGTTCTGCCACTGCTAATGCTGCATCTGTACGACAACTCCCTCTACATCCATGCAACTGCTGGTCCTTTCTCCCAACACTGCATCCGCACTGCACCTCCTCTTATCATGCTGCATCGTGCTGCCCACTACTGCACTGCAACTCAGTTACTGAGAAGTAAGTTACTATCTCCCAATTTGACCTCCCTGTTGGGCTAGAGACACCCATTGATGCTGAAGCTTCCTTTGCTATTGACAAGTGCTCCCTCTCTACCCTCTGTGCTGCTGCAACAACTCCCTGCATCTCGCACTGTTGCAAACATCTTTGTGCCATCCTGCACTGGTGCAACACTCCTGTGCCTCTCGCACTACTGCATCCTGCTAGCCTTGTGCTGTCTCGGGACTCCTGCGTTGTAGCTCTCTCTGTTGCTCCATCCACATCCGTCTCTACCCACTTAGCTAGTGCTGCTACTCCTCGTTGGGGTTCTCGTAGCAAGGTCTAATCCAAGAGGCTGGGTACCTCAAGGATCCTGCCCCTTATCGCCTCTAGCTCGTCTGGCTGCATCTCGATGTCTCCCCACTTTTGCTCAATGGTGCGTGTGCACTCATGGCATAGTCATCGTTTATCAAAACTTCCTTCTCTGCCCGTGCTGGCGCTGCCTTAGTCTCGGAGGACTCTCCCTTATTCTTCTTCCTTGGACACTGGGTCGCATAATGACCCAACTCCCCACAGTGGAAGCACTTGACATTGGAGAGATCCTTCTTCTTCCACTTCTCCTACTTTCTCTCAGATGTTAGGGCCACGTCTTCCTCCTCCTGCTTGACTTTGATCCCCTTACTGCTGCTACCCGTCTTCGATTGTCGTCTGATCTCTTCCTGGCGAGGAGATGCCCACATCTCGTCCCAAGGTGGAAGTGTCCCTTTGCCCAGTATACCCTAGACAAATATCTCCCAGTCTTTTGAGACACCATTCAGGGTTGTCCTCAGCATTAGCTCCTGACCCGGTGTCGCCCCTATAGTAGTCAACTGATCTCAGATCTCATTCAGTTCTTCGAGGAAAATGTTAATCGATTGTCACTTTTTCATCTGATATGACCTCATCTGATTCTCAAGAAGCATTCTTCTTTGCACAGAAGTATGCTGGTATAGCTTCTTGAGAGCCTCCCACATCTCAAATGCCGTTTCCTTCTCGGCTATGTGTGGTACTACATGATCCTTCACCTCGTTAAGGATAATGCTCTTGGCCCTTGCCATCGCCTCCTCATACCTGTCATTATCGTTGGGGTCGACTGGGACAGGTATTACCTTTAAGGTGAAGTTCTTAACACAATTCATGTCAAGTACGGATACGATTCTAGCCTTCCAAGCTGTGAAGTTTGATGCTCCGTCTAGTCTATCTTGGTCTCTTACTCCGTGTAGTGCCATGATGCTCCTCTACTTCCTTCTTGGAAGTTCTCTATTCGAATCCTCTGAGTCTCTACTTCCCGTCTGGAAGTTCTCTTCTGGACTCCCTCTGAGTCCTGGTTTCCCTTCTGGAAATCCTTCTGCCACTTGTCAAGATGCCTCGTACCTTGATCGTCTTGTGCAACGCACCACTGATCTGGGTTCCTCGGCTAGAAACCCTCGGTAGCAACTCCTCTAGCCTTGCTCTGTCAAGTACTGTTCTAACTATAGTACCTCACCAACTCCACTTTGCAATATTCCCGCAGCCTTCTAAACCCCAACAACCTGAAGGTGAGAAGCTCGTAGGCTCTGTGTAATCCCGACATTGCAACCTGGCTCCTCAGCCAATTGCGCAGCCCTCCCAGCTACTACGTGGCTCTGCGTGAGGCTTCTCTTGCCTTCCTTCGGCTCTACCCTGCCTCTTCCCGGCTCACCCTTGATGACGCAGGCACTGCGTCACCCTCGTTTTCGCTATGCTAGAAACAAATTTTGTCACCTTGGGACAACTGTTTCTTGCTGCTATTGCTCCACTTGGCTGATGTCTCTTAGTCCTATGATCTGCAATCACGCTCTAATACCATGTTGAAGTTTCTAAGTTTACTTAGTTAGAAACCCTCCATGCGCTTTATTTGATTTATTCCTACCTACTTGTTATTTTCCTTGACAAGTTATTTACAATGTAAATACTGAAAATAAACACTAGTGCATGCTCATCATATTACAGATTAGCAACTAAAAGAAACAAAAACAAACACACCATATGACACTATTATTTTTGGACTAGTGTCCTCGGAAAAACCCAATGTGGGAAAACCGGTGCAACTATTTGAGGGTTTTCTTATTAAGCAATACCAGAGTACAATCTGGGTGCTGAAATTGGCCTGCCCAACAGAGAATTTCCTTGGCAGTAATACCTCTCAGTTTTTGACAAATCTACTGGCTAAAAACCCAGATAATCCTTTCGGCAGCTACTCAGCACAAATCTGCTCCAAAACCCCAACGTCTACCTATTTGGACTGCGTCAGCCTCTCCTTGCCCAGTGTTGGCCCCACGCCAGCCCCAGGAGGCCCTGCGTCAGCTCTCTGACACTTTGTGTTAGCTACGTTGACCTCTATGGTGCTCTACGTAGCACTTAGCTGCCTCTGCGTGGCCCTGCGTGAGCATTGGTTGCTCCTGCGGCACTATCTCTAGCTTCTTTGCTGCTCTCCTGACACTCTCTCTGCCTCTCTGTCTCTCTATACACAATGCCCCTCAACTGCTCTTCGATCACTGATTCTATCTCTCTTTGCAAACCTCGCTCTAGAGAGTAGAATGACTGATCACTCTGGTGTGTTCTCCAAGTGACCCTCAAGCCTCCTCTTATACTTTTCCTGTTGACATATCAACGACCGAGATTAAGTCCTTAATCAATGGCTAAGATTATATCTGGCTTGATCCTCGTCTTTTGGACCACTCTAACACAGATTCATATTAATACGCATTAATATTTTATTTTCTTTAAGTTTAGACTTAGGGATTCCATAAAAAATATTAATTATTTTAACATCTCCTGATATGTTTAGAATCTGCCCATACCTTTTCTAGGTATTGGAGATCTCATGTGCCCCAACCTCTCCACCAAATTTCATGGCTAGAGGACATCCGATGCTATCCCAAATCAACAGATTTACTAATGCAGATTGGGCAGGAAGTTCAGTGGATTGGAAAACTACCTCTGGGTACTATTTCATGATTGGATCAAGAATGACCTCTTGGTGCAGTAGGAAACAAAAGTCCGTGGCTTTGATCTCATCTGAGGCAGAATATATGGTAGCAAGCACATCTTCGTGTGAGGCCATATGGCTTAGAAAATTGCTAGTGAACCTATTAAGAAGAAATTCGGAGGCAACCAGGATCATGTATGATAATCAGAGTTGCATCAAGCTCTTTAAGAATCTAGTGTTTCATGATAGGTCGAAGCATATTGATATCCAGTGTCACTTTGTTAGAGACTGTGTCCAACGAGGAGCTGTACAGTTGAGCTGCACTCCTATAGGAGAACAAGTGGTAGATATCCTCACCAAGGCCCTTGGAAAGTCAAAATTTGAGTACTTCAGGGAAAAGATGGGGATGGTAAAGAACCTCTTTCAGAAGTAGAAATGAGTGTGTTAGCAGCACAAATGAAGAGGGAGTTGCAGTGCAGATGCAGTGTTGGGAGAAAGGACCAGTAGCAGCACGGATGCAGAGGGAGTTGTCGTACAAATGTAGCAGCGATAGTGGCAGAGTCATGGGCAATAGTACAAGATGCAACAATGCAAAGGATGTTGGGTAGGGAGGCTTAGCATCAACATAGGGACCGACGCCGGATGATCAGGGTGATACTCAGTGAGGAGTATTACGAGAGCACAATCCTCGCTAACAGGGATTGTTGATTTGGGGTAGCATCGGATGTGCTCTAGACATGAAAATTGGTGGAGAGGCTAAGGCACATGAGATCTCCAATACCCAGAAAGGGTTTGGGCAGATTCTAAACAGTTTGGGAGATATTAAAATAATTAATGTTTTTAATGGAGTCCTTAAGTCTAAACATAGGGAAAATAAAATCTTAATGTGTATTAATATAAAACTGTGTTAGAATGGTCCAAAAGTCATGGATCAAGCCAGATCTAATCTTAGCCGTTGATTAGGGACTTAATCTTGGCTGTTGATTTGTCAACGAGAAAAGTATAAGAGGAGGCTTGAGGGTCACTTGGAGAACACACAGAGGGAGACCAGTTCAATTTCTGAAGTCGGGTTAGCTAAGAAATTGAACCAGTGGTCTGGAAAGAAGTCAGGAGGCAGCAAGTACAAAACAAAGAGACGGGATATCAACGCAGAGGCAGAAAAGGTAGACGAAGGGCCAGAGGGAGCCACACAAAGGCAACAGAGACTGCGCAGAGCCAGCAGGGCCTGCGTCATCCACGTAGAGGCTGCAGGAGTGATGGAGAAGGCTAGAGAGGTTGCACAGAGTCTCAACAGGTTGACGCAAAGGATTTCAGGTCACACAGAGGTCAATAAGGCTGACACTGGGTTCAAAGAAGTGCTGGAAAATTTGTCTATCTATGGGTAAGCCAGTTTGGCACCCTGTTGTACTAGAAAATTGCTAAATAATAAAATCCTCCCATGCTGCATTGATTTTCCCACATTGGGTTTTTCAGGGGACATTAGTCCAAAATAAATGTGTCAATGTGATGATTCTTGTGCATATGTTTGTTTCTCTATTATGGTGTGATATTTGCAACAATATTTATTTTAATGTTTATTGAAGTAATTTTATGAATAACTTACAGTGAAATAAGTAAGAAAAGTAAATCAGTTGCTGCGGTGATAGAATTTTCACAACATGTCATAAGGGACATCGGAAAAGGGAAAATTGCAAATCCTCCCGCCCCAAGATTGCTTGCCCTCAAGCAATCCAATCTTGTGGACTAGACTGGTGGCCCAATGCAACTGAGAACCAATGCTTAGATCCCAGACAAATCGCTAGGTGAAGCTAGGCCTCTGTGTCAACCCACCAGGAATGGATCCCTCAATGCCCAGAACCCAGACCAATCTATGACTGAACTTGTCATCAACAAATCCTCTTGGATCCCAATGCCACCAAGAACGAGCTTCAATGCTCCACGACTCCTGCTATCCTATATCTTCCGCTGTGAATGTTGCCCCACCAATTGCGTACCAACTCATCACCTCTCTCTAGTCCAACCCTTGGCATAGACCAAGGCCAATCTCACCATGTTGATGTTGTGCTGAAATACTGATGTGTGGCTAGGCAAATCCTGCTGCCAGTTGGAGCATGTGGCACCCCTCGCATCTAAGGGCTCCTGCAGTATGCAATGCTCCTGTGTCAAAATGATACTCCATCAATAGGGTACCAGCTCATGATCTCCCGCCAATCCAATGCACAGGCACTTGTGTAACAAACAAGTTGACTAGGCTGATATGGGTCCTTGCTCAACTCAGGATGCTCTATCTGGTCAATCAACAAGATTTGTCTAAGGAAACCTGCCCCTTGCTCTATAATAACCAAAAATGGGCAAGATGTTCTACAAGCCTTGTCTATGTACTCCCGAAGAGGGATGCTCCCTGAAAGAACTGCAACTTTGCCAACGACCTGTGCAAGTACCTGCACCTCATTAGTGGGTTGACCCAAAGATGGATGCACCACCATCTCAAAAAGATCCACCCTCATCTGGTTGAAAACTCCATGATCCTCAAGTCTACCAACCTCCTGCAAAACTATCCCGTCAAACCCTCGGACCTCTTGAGGATATATGTCTGCAAATACTGCCTTCCTGGAGGCTACCTGCCCATCTGTTTGCTCATCCTCAATCATGGGCTCAACATGAGCCACTAGTTGACTCTCCAAAAATGGCCCATCCCACACACTGTGTGTATCATCTGACTCACGCTCCTCTATGTTCTTTCTACACTGAATCATAATTGCTCATCTTCTCCCTGATATCCTTCCCTCATGGGAACAATCGGCTTCTCATCATACTCGTCTACTACACGTAGATGCATATCTGGAATACTGTCATCAACTCGACATGACTGCTCGTGCTCCTCAGAGGTATCATCATATGAACCCATGGACTCGTCCAAAGAAGAATTCTCACGCTGAAAGTCAGAAGAAATCTCCTCCTGCTTTACCTCTGTCATCTCCTCAATGTCACTCAAACACGAGTGTTTAGGTCCCCAAGATCCCTTGTAGACAAACAAAGTCCTTTCCTCCTCAGCTCATTCTTGCTGCATGATCCCCCATACATAAGCAACTCCTCCCTAGTCAACTGTTTCCTGAACAACACAATGTTTTGTTCAACCAACCTCTCGACTAGTTCATAAGCAGCAAGTGAGACCAACTGTTCTCTCTTCCAAACAAACAACAATCAAGACTGCAACTCCTGACAAATGGCATCATGACCTCTCATACATGATGATAAGATGGATTGCATGTGTGCTATGACCAATGGTTTAAAACTCCGACTTCGACTCGGTCGACTCAATTTCAGTGACTCAGTCGTTGTAAAAAATACATTAAATATTTATTTTTTTAATAAAAAAAAACATAATTTTAAAGATTTTCATTCATGTTTCCAAACACACATCATTAGAATATAGATAAAAGACAACATATGATCAAAGTAGGCTCATGAATATATCCATTATATCAAAATGGCACTTAGTGCACTGTCCAATACATACATGATCATGAATCATGATATAGAGATCAAAACAAAAACACATAACCAAGGAGGCTAGAAATGGCCTCTACAACAAAAGTAAACTGTGACTAGTACTATTGGCTACTGCCAGAGGAGCCAAGATCATGTGAATCAATCTCTTGATCATCATTAGAGTCAGACAGGGGGCCCCATGTCTCCTCCTCATCATCATCTCCAACTGCAACTATAGAAGTGGTAGCACTAGTAGGTTGTGCAGCAGATGCAAGCTAAGATAGACAAGATATGCACTTCTGTCATGGCTGAGCAGAGGAAGTGCCTGCAACTTGAGGAATTGCTGGCTGTGAGGTTGAGGCTGGTACAAATGAATCATGATCTGCATTCAATTGAACATTATGTTTGAGTGATGCTATCATTTTCAATTCATAATCCATATCCTCATCAGAAGCAAACTGTTGGATGACTCTCCACTACCCAATCTGATGGATCAATGTCTTCCAACACAATGGGATTTGAATCAGGTCTTTTGTTCAACAATTGGTTGCATCTGGGCCAGAGGTTGTATTGGACATAGACTAGATCATTTAACCGTTTTTGATCCAAACGATTTCTCTTCTTTGTGTGAATCCTCTCAAAGATAGACCAATTGTGCTCACACCCAGTAGCATTGCAAGTTTGACTCAAAATATGAATTGCAAACTTCTGCAATTCAGGACAATGGCTACCAAAAGCCTCCCACCATTGTGTTGCAAAAAACATAGGAGTGTAATGAGTTAGCTCAACAAAATTACAAATTATATCCAACTTTCAAATTATAAACGATTTAACAAAAAAAGTATTAAGAATTTGAAAATTGAAATTTTTGTTTACCTAGCTCATCTGCTTCCCTTGCAATTTTTGCTAGGTTCTTCCCAAAGGTCCTTGAGGCATTGGTGAAGGTTGTGACATGTCGGTTTATCTCTAGCTGATCACACTCCAATGGGATCATGCGATCTGTGCAGTCAATCAGTCCATCTCTAACCTCCCCCCTCAAAGCTCCTATCGCCTTAGCTTTATAATGATATCGTGGGTTCAAAAAATACCCAGCTGCATGTATAGGGCGATGGAGTTGATTGTTCCATTTTTCATCAATGATTGCCCAAATGGGTCCATACTTAGCCACTTTATCCTTGTATGCTCTCTTTATTTGCTCCTTTGCTTGATCCATAGCCTCATAAATGAAGCCCATAGCCAATCTTTCCCCATCCACCAACCGCAACACGTTAACCAGTGGCTCAGCAAGCTTCACAATCTTTGCTGCCTTTCTCCAAAATATTTCTTCATTAACTTTCTTTTTCAATTCTTTGCCTTCCATTTTGTGAGACCACTGGCTTAGATTCCATTGTTCACTGGAAAATATCTTTTGCAAGTTTCTATGTTGTGAAAGCATAGATTGCAATGTCAAAAAATGAGTAGCAAATCTAGTGATGGCAGGCCTAATAATATCCCTGCCTTCTGTGTGTTTCCTCATGAGGCTCAAAATCCATGAATGATTGTAGATAAATTTTGTTATGCTTTTGGCATGATCTACAGTGTTTTTGACCCAATCTAATTTTCCAATATCCTAAAGCATGAGGTCTATGCAATGTGCATCACATGGGGTCCAAAAGATGGTCTTGTGTTTTTCCTCTAACAGTTTACCAACAAGAATATAGTTAGAGGCATTATCTGTGATGACTTGAACAACATTAGCCACCCCCACCTCCTCAACGACCTCATACAATCGCTGAAACAACAATTGCTCAGCTTTTACCTTATCAGATGCATCAACTGATTTTAGAAACATGGTTCCCTGTGGGTAGAAGATAAGAAAGTTTATGATGGTATGGTTTCTTTGATTAGTCCATCCATCTAACATGATGGTACATCCTGTTCTTGCCCATGAGTCCTCGAAATCTTTCAAATAGCCATTAATGGATAAAATTTCTTTCTGCAAACGATACTCCCTTAGCTCATGCATAGTAGGGCCTTTGAAGCCTTTTCCAGTAGCATGTATGGCAACAAACATAGGCTCATAAATGGTGAATGGGAAGCATTGAAGGGGATATCAGCATCATACGACCATCTAGCTATGTAATCACAAGCAGTCTCCCTCAATTCTTTCTTCCAATGGTCATCTAAAGTGGGTTGCATTTGACTTCTACTAGCTTGAGGACCATGTGCATCTGATGGAGAGGAGGGAGTGAAATAACTTTTGATATTCATATCACCCTTTTTCATTCTACCCTTTCCTTTTTCTTGAATAGACTCAAAAGAGGGAGGAACATATCGGAAGGGGTTGGATGCATCAGTACAAGGGATAGAGGAAGAACCCTCAAAATCAAAATGGGGGTTGGTAGCCATCATTTTTTGTATATTCCTCTTCCTCCCAATTTCAGCCTTTAACTCTTTTTGCCTAGCCTTATCTTCTTTAAAGTTCTCAAAGCTGGCTAACAAATCCTTCCTAATCTCCCCAATTTCTAGTGAGGTACATGGAGTAATTTGGCTTCTAATCCCCGCCAAGTGTTGTTTCAGCCTATTAATGCCCCCAGGACCTTCCTTAATTCTCCTATTGCGAAATTGCAATGCATTTGACTATCAACTATTTCAACATATGCCCAAGCAACATCTTTCACTCTAGGTGCCATTTTTTGACTGGGAAATAAAAGCAAACAATTTGAAAAAAAAAATTGATTCAATGTTCATTTGTTTCACAAAAAATACTCTTTAGGATTTCTACATTTGCACATAAAATTTAATTAGCAAAAACAGATTTCTGCAAGTGAAAAAAAATACCTCCAGGCACACACTGCGTCCTCAAGCTTGCTCCAAGAAACCAACTCCTCAATGCTGCTCCAAATGGCTGCCCAAGAAGCTCCTCACTCCAGCTACAATGCTTGCCTAAGACTCCTCAATCCTGCTCCTCAACAACTCCTCACAAACTCTCACTGAAATTCTCACTCAAATGCTTGAGATGGCTATGAGGAAATGAGAGGGGTTGGGTGAGTTAAATAGGGTTTAAGAGAGGGGAATGGACCCCAAAGACCAACTAAACAACTAAAAAAAAAAAATCGTTGTTTTTTTGGTTGTTGGGCCACTATACGTAACCCGATTGGGTTAATACGGACTTGGTCTAGCCGGCCGAGTTGTTAGACAAGTCGGCCGGCTCGGTATTAACCCGGCTGACCGAACCGTTTCCTAGGCCGGGTCAATTTTTGGAGGCTTGGCTTGGACCAACTCGGTTGAGTCGGTTCCAAGCCGATTGTTTTTAAAAACAATGGCTATGACTGTGTCAGGATGATGTTTCATGATATTGAAGAAGCACTGGAACATCTGCAGGATAAGATCATCACACTCGAGATCGAACATGACTTCATAAGTCTTAGTCATGGCCATAATTTCCAAAACTTGAAGCTTCTTTCCCAATTTAGGACCCTCGGAGTTATTTGTGTCTTGCAAGATTTCTACCATTAGCTCGAAGAGTCTCCTCATAACATCATTATTGTAAGGAACTATAGGAGTGGTCAACATCATGATGTTACTAAGACAAGTGGCAACTGGAAGTGTGACCCCTTCACAAGGGTACTCCAAGAGCTTAGGTTCTATTAAAGCTAGCATGGTGGGTTTCAAAGCCGACATCAAATTCTTCCCCTCTGACTAGTTTACTTTAGAAAGGAGTGCATCAAGTTCGAAAAGGATTTTCACTATGATCCTCATGTGTTTCAATTTTGTCCCACGTGCAAAGATTTTGTGTCCTATTTCTTGCCCCTTCTACACATCCTTTGGTTGTTCTCTCTGAAGAATGGCATCGACCCCTCTCGAGAAAGGTTTGCTGTTTGTTTTGCCTCTGTCTGCTCTGAAGTGATACTGCTGCTAGAAGGTTTGAAGTTTTGTTGACCAAGCTTCTTGAGGATGCCACTGTAAAATTCCCATACATAACAACTTAGGATTTCATTGAGTTTTCTTAGTGTGTTTGAGGTTGTTTTGGAGAGAATTTGTTTCCATATCAATTTATTAAGTGCACAACATTACCCAACAGACTTTGAAAATAACTTCACTACTTCATATTAGACTCAGAAATTGACATATTGCTAATGTTTGACAATATGGAAATAGCACCAACATAAACAATGTTTTCCTCAATTTGAAATATGAACAAATAGTGAGCAGATGAGAGCAATTAGAACCTGGTAATTGAAGAGTTTTTGGAAGCAAATGAGTTGACAATGGCTCTGTCTAGTAATGCAGTGCCAGACGTACTTGACGTCTGATCATGCGTAATTGGTCAACTTCTGAGGGCAATGCTCCAAATTTTATTTGGCTTACGTTAGTGGATGCGATCTTCAGGTGACCATCACATTCAATTTGACATCCGTTGTGATTAATCTATACACTAATGGATTCCAATGCGTTGGAGCTTGCTATAGGGTAATGATTCCAATGGACTGGAGTTGTCACAGACTGCTTGGAATAACTTACCCCTTCTGATCGCTCAAGCAATCATAAAAACACCAAGTTCCATGTTCTTCTAATCTCTGAATCCACCCTGTTTGCTTTAGGTCCAATCACATTCTACTATGCATATACATTATACACACGATCGATGCCCTAGCTTGCCAAAACTGAGACGCAATGCCAAGTCGTGCTTTGGGACTGTGGCTATATAAAAAAAATTCATTGCCGAATAATTTTAAAGTTAACTCAGTGCCTACGCAGATGTGACTCAACTGCTTGTCAATTGATTAATACAAGAATGTTGTTCCTAGTTCTCAAGGTGTATTGGGTCACAAAAATTAGTGTACTCAGCTCCTGACAAAGTGAGGAATCGATCCCCACAAATCGGTTAATAGATAATGCAACCATGACTCTGTCCTTGGATCTGCATGCTTTAATCCTTGTGTTGACATTCGATATCAATTCTATAGTCGCGCTTTTTGTTGCACTTCTGTCACAATCCAATATCTTGTCGCACTGTCAACATACTCTGTCTCAGATCACGTGCTTCTCCCAAATCGCACCATTCTTGGACATTGAATCTCTGTCATAGGCATTATGCAGGAGATGTACACACACTCTCGACCCCTTCTTAGGCAAGAATCGATCAGTTTGAATTCCCACAGGAGCATACTCTCCGTTAAAATTTGCGGCTCCAATTGTGGCCATTTGGCATTTGGTCTAACCAGCGGAGACTTTCGATGACAGCATGTCAACAATTATTTTCGACTGCTCTCAAATTCCTCGATGGCTCCATTCAAATTTCCTTGTAATGAACTTTGACCTGCTGACTTAGAGCCGCTAATGTGAGAATTCAACTCCGACTCACAATAATGTGCCACAAATTGCTCACTGTCTTTTACGGCTCCTTTCCATGTAGTTAGCAACAATGCTTCAACTCTTGACCAGTACCAGCCATCACGATGTATTTTTTCTCGTCGAATGGTCCTGCGTCCAACTGACTACTTCAATGGGGACCGAGTGATCCACGTGAGCAGCCTGGTGTCAACATGGCATTCTCGTTCCTCTTATAGCTATGTCAGTGCTTTGGTCCGCCATTCTCCTTACGACTAATTTGAGCACACTACAAGTAGATTCATCCTAGCAACCTCAGCCTCAGAGAATGTAGGTTCCTTTGCGCAAATCGTTGTTCGAGTTCAAATATTTATCCGAAGAGTGGATTAATACGCTTGGCACATAATCTCCTTACAACTGTGAAGAATCATCTGATTATCCCCTATATGTCTTTGGCAATTCACGCACAACCAATCGACCTGTATCTTTAATAAATTCATCCTCCGCACAAGATCTGGCTCAACAATATAGGGATGTAGCTATTAAAGAGAACTCTGTCTTGTTGAGCAAATAATTTTGTCCTCAATGCACCACATGATGATACAACTTGATCTTCTAATGATGGTGCGATCCAAAAATTATTACAAGCAAACCCTCAGGCTGGCAGGAACACCAGCTTTGATGCCACTGTAATGTGCCAAATGGGATATTTTGCTAATTTTTGTCGAAATCTATCTTAACCAAAATTTCTCCATAAAAATTGCCATTTACTTAACAAAAGATTGCCATGTAAAATATAACAAATAGGATGCATGCAATTCAATAATGCAATGAAAGAAATCTCAACTTTTATTATAATAAGAAACTTAGGTTTACATGTTGATACAACAAAGTAGTTGAGAGGAAAAATGTCCTCAAGAATTTGCTCCAATACTTTGCTGGCCCTTTGAATCTGAACTAAAATGCCACTACAAAGCTCTCCTGTGAATTCTGAATGAATTCACCAAGGGGAGATGGGTGCTCGCCCAATCTCACTGAATCACCCGAGGGTTTCCGTCATTGGGCTACGAATGAATTAGAGAACCAGGTCCTCAACCTCTCATACAAGAAGTTATATCAAATCCAAGAGATCCTCCAATGGCCTCCTCCTCCTCTTTTATAGATCTGATGGACTCCTTTTTTATTATTATTTTAAATATGGAGCACTTTTCCCTCTTTAAAATACTATTTTTAATGCGGGAAAAGGGTAAATTGGCGACCATGTCTCCTCAGGTTGCTGAAACTCACATCTAACCATCCCATCCTGTAGATATTATTGTTCCGATTTCAACGAGCTATTACACTAAGGTGTTCTGTCAAGTATTCCTCCCAGAATGCTGCCTTAAGCGTAATTAATGGAGTCAGGTCCAATAATAACTCTGTTTTTTGAAAGATGTCGGAATGTATCGGAACGAAAGACAAACTGTATGAATGATGGTATATACCAAGCGAATGCCATTAAACCTCATAGAAACTCCTCAAAACTCCTCCAAAAGGCCCTGGGCCTGTTGATGACACCAACCTGCACTTGTGACCTGTGTGCCTCCAATTCTAAAAGTTCATCCGAACCATGTCATAAGGGACACTAGAAAAATAAACATTACAAAGAGATTTCGATTTTCTGAAATTAGATAGACATAGATGCCCTGAAATCCTCCCTTTGTTGCCTTAAGTATTCCAACCCCTTAACGTCCCTTGGTGGTCCCCACTCTCCACTAATTCAACCTCCTTCCTTAGTGGTTCAAATGGCCTTCTTGGTGGCCCCCACATTCCACTATCATTTCAATTTTCCCTTTTTCTTAATGTGCATGGCCTTTCTTGCCTCCAAAATAAAAGTGGGGTCTACTCACCCACTTTTCCCAAGTTATCCAAGTCACCAAAATTCACCTCTAACATCAAAATTGCAAAATTGGATTATTGTTAGCAAAATTTATTTAGTTGGGGATATCACATTTTTCAATGGTAGTTTATATATACATGTGAAATGATTGACAAGTTATGTGTGCCTGATATGGCAGTGGATGCAATTGATGTGAGTTATAAATTAGAAGTTCCTAGGACAAATGACTATATGTTGCACTCTTGACTAGTTATTTGTTATGCTACAATCAGTGACAAACTTTGTTGTTTTTGTTTTGATGTTTTTTCTTTTCTCACTTTAAGGCGATGGCAATGGTTGCCCTCCTTGGGATCTCTTGAATGGATTGGGGCATGTCTTGCAATTGAGTAAAGGTATCCCTTGATATATATCCCCACAGATTTGTTGAGCCCGTTTGAGCAAATCTGAGACAAGGATGTCTCCATTTTGCAATACCTAGCTTGAGGGTACCCTTACCCATGTTACAGAAATTATGTGTCTTCTCTCCTCTCTTTTCAATTTTATCATAAATTATTTGAATTCTATATTAGCAACATGAAAATTAATTATTTTAGTGCGACAGTTGTGGCTGGAATAGTATCTTTGTGTAAATGTTCCATTGCCCATTTGTGACTATTATCATGATGACTTTATAACTATTTTAACTCTTTTTTTCTTTTCTTTTTAACTTCACAGGATGATCTCATGTTTGAAATGCTACTGCAACTTTTGAATATACCTGTACCTTTGCAACTAGTGTGAGTATAAAATATGCTTGATTTTACTGTAGAGTCAGATTTCAAATTGCATATGTTACATATCCTCAATGCTTTTTCAGTCTAAGCAGTGGAGACGACATCTTTGATAAAAAAACATGCATGGAGGCTTGCATAGAAGCATTGAAACCACATCTCCTTTTCTATGAACTTTTAGCAGGGGTTAGTTTCATTCTTGCAAGATTTTTAAAGGTCCCCTATATTCCAGGTTCACTGTTTGCATGTTTCCTTGAAATAATTCTTTAAATTTTTTAACATAATTTATGTTGTAGCATTTTACACTTAGAATTATGTATTTGCTGGTTGATGATAATTATGTAATAGTATTGTATGAAAAATTCTAATATTTTTAATTCAATTTCATTTTATCAAATTAAATGAATCTTTGTTTTGTTGAAATCAAACATGCACAAGGTTCTGAACATGAAAATTAATTGTAATATTGCATAAGTTGTTGGAACTGTGGTTTCGTAGTAGGAAGGCAATGACATAGATCATTCACGTGGGGCAGTTTGTTGTGCTAAAAAATTGATGTATGATAATAATTTTCATTGGAAAAGTGGGAAACATATTTGCATTCATCATTGTTTACTATGGCCTTAAAACTTCCATATACATACTGTTGTTGAAGTTTCTAAGTTTACTTAGTTAGAAACCTTCCGTGCACTTTATTTGATTTATTCCTACCTAGTTGTTATTTTCCTTAACAAGTTATTTACAATGTAAATACTGAAAATAAACACTAGTGCATGCTCAACATATTACAGATCAGCGATTAAAAGGAATAGAAACAAACACACCATATGATGCCATTATTTTTGGACTAATGTCTCTGGAAAAACCTAATGTGGGAAAACTGGTGCAGCTATCTGAGGGTTTTCGTATTAAGCACTATCAGAGTACAATCTGGGTGCCGAAACTAGCTTACCCAAGATTTCCTTTACAGTAATACCTCTCTGTTTTTGACAAATCTTCTGGTTGAAACCTTGGATAGTCCTTCCGACAGCTACTTAGCACAAATCTGCCCTAGAAACCCCAGCGTTAGCCTCTCTCTGGACTGCGTCAGCCCCTCTATGGTTCATGTTAGCCCTGCGTCACCCCGGATGGGTCTGCGTCAGCCCTGAGAGGCCTTGTGTCAGCTCTCTGGCCCTCTGCGTCAACAACGCTCGCCTCTCTAAGGCTTTGCGCAGCTCCCGGCTACCTCTGTGTGGCCCTGCGTGAGCCCTGGCTAGCTCTGCGTCACTCTCGTTGGCTACTGTGCTGTTCTCCCGGCACTATCTCTACCTCTCTATCTCTCTGTACTCAAATGCCCCTCAGTTGCATCTCCCGATCACTAATTCTATCTCTCTTAGCAAACCCCGCTCTAGAGAATAGAATGACGGATCACTTTGATGTGCTCTCCAAGTGACCCTCAAGCCTTCTCTTATACTTTTCCTGTTGACATATCAACGGCCGAGATTAAGTCCCTAATCAACGGCTAAGATTAAATCTGGCTTGATCCATGTCTTTTGGACCATTCTAACACAGATTCATATTAATACACATTAATATTTTATTTTCCCTAAGTTTAGACTTAGGGACTTTGTTAAAAATATTAATTATTTTAATATCGCTTAATTTGTTTAGAATCTGCCCAAACCCTTTCTAGGTATTGGAGATCTCATGTGCCCCAACCTCTCCAAAAAATTTCATGGCTAGAGTACATCAGATGCTACCTCAATCAACACTCCCTCTTAACGAGGATTGTGCTCTAGCAATACCCCTCATTGAGTATTACTCTGATCATTCAGCATCGGTCCCTGTGTTGATGCTAGGTTTGTTGCCCACCATCCTCTGCACCACTGTATCCTGTACTGCTGCCCATGGTTTTGCCACTGTTGCATTTGTACGACATCTCCCTCTGCATTGGTGCTGCTGTTGGTTCTTTCTCCCAGCGTTGCACCTCCTCTCATCATGTTGCCCACTGCTGCACTGCATCTCAGTTACTGAGAAGTAGGTTACTGATCTCCCAATTTGACCTCCCTATTGGGCTAAAGACACCCACTGATGCTAAAGCTCCCTCTGTCGCTGACAAGCGCTCCCTCTCTGACCTCTGCGCTGCTGCAACAACATGCTGCATCTTGCACTGTTGCACACCTCTCTGTGTCGTCTTGCACTGGTGCAACACTCTTATGCTTCTCGCACTGCTGCAGCCTTCTAGCCTTGCGCTGTCTCGATATTCCTGCACTGTAGCTCTCTTTGCGCTTCATCCGCATCCATCTCTATCCACATCAGCCAGTCCTGCTACTCCTCTTCGAGGCTCTTGTAGCAAGGTCTAATCCAAGAGGCTGGGTACCTCGAGGATCCTATTCCTCATTGCCTATAGTCCGCCTGACTACAACTCGATGTCTCCTCACTTCTTCTTAGGTGGTGCGTGTGCACTCATGACACAGTCATTGTCTATCAAAACATCCTTCTTTGCTCGTGCTGACACTGCCTTAGTCTCGAAAGACTCTTCCTTACTCTTCTTCCTTGGACATTGGGTCACATAATGACGCAACTCCCCACAGTGGAAGCACTTGATCATGGAGAGATCTTTCTTCTTACGCTTCTCTTGCTTTCCCTCAGATGCTAGGGCCACATCTTCTTCCTTCTGCTTGAATTTGATCCCTTTGCTGCTGCTACCCGTCTTTGACTGTTGTTTGATCTCTTCCTGGCGAAGAGCTGCCCACATCTCATCCCAAGGTGGGAGAGTCCCTCTGCCCAGGATTCTCTGGACAAATACTTCCCAGTCTTCTGAGATAACATTAAGGGCTGTCCTCACCATCAACACCTGATCCGGTGTCGCCTCTATAGCAGTCAACTAATCTTAGATCTCATTCAGTCCTCTGAAGAAGGTGTCAATCTGTTCTCCCTTCTTCATCTGATACGACCTCAACTGATTCTCAAGCAACATTCTTCTCTGCATAGAAGTATGCTGGTACAACTTCTTGAGAGCCTTGTTGAAGTTTCTAAATTTACTTAGAAACCCTCCATGCACTTTATCTGATTTATTTCTACCTACTTGTTAATTTACTTAACAAGTTATTTACAATGTAAATACTGAAAATAAACACTAGTGCATGTTCAACATATTACAGATCAACAACTAAAGGAAACATAAAGAATCACACCATATGACACCATTATTTTTGGACTAATGTCCTCGGAAAAACCCAATGTGGGAAAACCGGTGCAGCTATCTAAGGGTTTTCTTATTAAGCAATATAAGAGTACAATCTAGGTGCCGAAACTGGTCTACACAACAGAGAATTTCCTTGGCAGTAATACCTCTCAATTTCTACCAAATCTCCTGGTTGAATCCTGGATAATCCTTCCGGTAGCTACTCAACACAAATCTGCCCCAAAAACCCTAGCATCAACCTCTCTCTAGATTGCGTCAACCCCTCTATGCCTCATGCTAGCCCTGCGTCTCCCCAGATGGGTCTAAGTCAGCCATCGAAGGCCCTGCGTCAGCCCTCTGACCCTCTGCATCAGCAATGCTGGCCTCTCTGAGGCTTTGCGCAGCTCCGAGATGCCTCTGTGTGGCCCTGCGTGAGCCCAGTCTGGCTCTGCGTCATTCTCCTTGGCTACTGCATTGCTCTCCCAACACTATCTCTGCCTCTCTGTCTCTTTGTGCTCAAGTGCCCCTCAGCTACATCTCCCGATCACTAATTTTATCTCTCTTAGCAAACCCCTCTCTAGAGAATAGAATGACTGATCACTCTGGTGCGCTCTCTAAGTGACCCTCAAGCCTCCTCGTATACTTTTCTTGTTGACATATCAATGGCCGAGATTAAGTCCATAATCAACGGCTAAGATTAGATCTGGCTTGATCCATGTCTTTTGGACCATTCTAACACAAATTTATATTAATTATTTAATACACATTAATATTTTATTTTCCCTAAGTTTAGACTTAGGGACTCCATTAAAAATATTAATTATTTTAATATCTCCTAATCTGTTTAGAATCTGCCCAAACTCTTTCTGGGTTTTGGATATCTTATGTGCCCCAACCTCTCTACCAAATTTTGTAGCTAGAGCACATCCGATGCTACCCCAAATCAACACTCCCTCTTAGCAAGGACTGTGCTCTAGCAATACTCCTCACTTAGTATTACTTTGATCATCTGGCATCAGTACCTGTGCTGATGTTAGGCCTTCCTGTCCAACATCCTCTGCACTGCTGCACCCTATACTGCTGCCCATGGTTTTGCCACTGCCACTGCTGCATCTGTACGACAGCTCCCTCTGCATCTGTGCTGCTGCTGGTCCTTCTCCTAGCACTGCATCCACACTACACCTCCTCTCATCATGTTGCATCGTGCTGCCCACTGCTACACTGCAACTTAGTTACTGAGAAGTAAGTCACTGATCTCCCTATTGGGCTAGAGACACCCATTGATGTTGAAGCTCCCTCTGCCACTGACAAGTGCTCCCTCTCTGACCTCTACACCGCTGCAACAACTCCCTGCATCTCGCACTGTTGCACACCTCTTTGTGCCACTCTGCACTCAGTGCAGCACTCCCATGCCTCTCGCACTGCTGCAGCTTGCGAGCCTCGTGCTGTCTCGGGGCTCCTACACTGTAGCTCTCTCTGCCACTCCATCCACATCCGTCTCTACCCGACTGAGCCAGTCATGCTACTCCTCTTCGGGGCTCCCTTAGCAAGGTCTAATCCAAGAGGTTGGGTACCTTGAGGATCCTACCCCTCATTGCCTGTAGTCCGCCTGACAATAGCTCGATGTTTCCGCACTTCTACTCAAGTGGCGTGTGTGCACTCACGGCACAATCATCGTCTTTCAAAACTTCTTTCTTTGCCTGTGCTGGCGCTGCCTTAGTCTCGGAAGACTCTCCCTTACTCTTCTTCCTTGGACACTAGGTTGCATAATGACCTAGATCCCCACAGTGGAAGCACTTGATCTTGGAGTGATCTTTCTTTTTTTGTTTCTTACTTTCTCTCAGATGCTAGGGCAACATGTTCCTCCTGCTTGACTTTGATCCCCTTGTTGCATCTACCTGTCTTCGACTGTCGTCTGATATCTTCTTAGCGAAGAGCTGCCCACATCTTGTCCGAAGGTGGGAGAGTCCTTCTGCCCAGTATACTCTGGACAAATACCTCCCAGTCTTCTGAGACAACATTCAGGGCTATCTTTACCATCAACTCTTAATCCAGTGTCACTTCTATAGTCAACTGATCTCGGATCTCATTTAGTCCTCCGAGGAAGGTGTCAATTGGTTCTCTCTTCTTCATCTGATACGACCTCAATTGATTCTCAAGTTGCATTCTTCTCTGCACAGAAGTATGCTGGTACAATTTCTTGAGAGCATTCCACATATCAAATGTCGTTTCCTTCTCGGCTATGTGTGGTACTACATGATCCTTGACCCCGTCAAGGATGATGTTTTTGGCCCTTGCCATTGCCTCATCGTTATCATTGGGGTCGACTGGGATAGTTATTACCTTCAAGGTGAAGTTCTTGACACAATTTGTGTCAAGTACGGATAAGATTTTGGCCTTCCAAAGTGGGAAGTTTGACGTTTTTTCCAATCAATCTTGGTCTCTTACTCTGTGTAGTGCCATGATGCTCCTCTACTTCCCTCTTGGAAGTTCTCTGTTCGACTCCTCTGTGTCTCTACTTCTCGTCTGGAAGTTCTTTTCTGGACTCCCTCTGAGTCCTGATTCCCCTCCTAGAAATCCTTTTGCCGCTTTCAAGATGCCTCCTACTTTGATCGTCTTGTGCAACCGCACCACTGATCCGGGTTCTTCGGCTAGAAACCCTCGGTAGCAACTCCTCTTGGCCTTGCTCTATCAGGTACTGTTCTGACTACAATACCTTACCAGCTCTACTCTGCAATATTCCCACAGCGTTATAAACCCCAACAACCTTAAGGTGAGAGCTCCTAGGCTCTACGCAATCCCGACACCAGCAAACCGACCTCCTTAGTCAACTCCGTTAGCCCTTCCAGCCACTACATGAGGCTCCCTTTGCCTTCCTTAGCCTTTGCGCTGCCTCTTCTCGGCTCACCTTTGATGACGTAGGCACTACGTCACCCTTCCCTTGTTGCTGCTCTGCTCGAAACATCTTCTATCACCTCGGGACAATTGTTTTCTGCTGCTATCGCTCTGCTTAGCTGATGTCCTTAGTCCTCCTGTGATCTGCAATCACACTCTGATACCATGTTGAAGTTTTTGAGGCTCTGCGCAGCTCCCGGCTGCCTTTGCGTGGCCCTGCGTAAGCCCTGTCTGGCTTTGCGATACTCTCCCCGGCTACCGCACTGCTCTCCCAACATTATCTCTGCCTCTCTGTGTCTCTGTACTCAAATGCCCCTCACCTACATCTACCGATCACTAATTCTATTTCTCTTAGCAAACCCCACTTTAGAGAATAGAATGACTGATCACTCTGGCGTTTTCTCCAAGTGACCCTCAAGCCTCCTCTTATACTTTTCCTGTTGACATATCAACGGTCGAGATTAAGTCCCTAATCAATGTTTAAGATTAGATCTGGCTTGATCCATATTTTTTGGACCATTCTAACACAGTTTCATATTAATTCCCATTAATATTTTATTTTCCCTAAGTTTAAGCTTAGGGACTCCATTAAAAATATTAATTATTTTAATATCTCCTTAACTATTTAGAATTTGCCCAAACCCTTTATGGGTATTGGAGATCTTATTTGCCCCAACCTCTCTACCAAATTTCGTGGCTAGAGCACATCCGATGCTACCCCAAATTAACAAGCCTCCCACATCTCAAATGTCGTTTCCTTCTCGGCTATATGTGGTACTAAATGATTTTTGACTCTGTCAAGGATAATACTCTTGGCCCTCGGCATCGCCTCTTCGTACTTGTCATTATAATTGGGGTCGACTGGTATAGCTATTACCATCAAGGCGAAGTTCTTGACACGATTCCTGTCAAGTACAGAGAAGATATTGGCCTTCCAAACTGTGAAGTTCGATGCTCCGTCCAGTTTATCCTGGTCTCTTATTCCGTGTAGTGCCATGATGCTCCTCTACTTCCCTCCTGGAAGTTCTCTGTTCGACTCCTCTGAGTCTCTAGTTCCCATTTGGAAGTTCTCTTCTGGACTCCCTCTAAACCCTGATTTCCCACTTGGAAATCCTTCTGTTGTTGTCGAGATGCCCCCTACTTTGATTGACTTGTGCAATCCGACCACTGATCTGGGTTCCTCAGCTAGAAACCCTTGGTAGAAGCTCCTCTGGCCTTGCTTTGTCAGGTATTGTTCTGACTACAGTACCTCACTAGCTCCACTCTGCAATATTCTCGCAAACTTTTAAACCCCAACAACTTTAAGGTGAGAGCTCCTAGAATCTGCGCAATCCCGACACCAGCAACCCTGCCTCCTCAGCCAATTGTGTCAGCCCTCCTAGTTACTGCATGGCTCTGCGCGAGGCTTCTTTTGCCTTCTTTAGCCTCTACGCTGCCTCTTCCCAGCTGACGCTCGTTGACACAGGCACTGCGTCACCCTTACATATTGCTGCTTTGCTAGAAACAACTTCTGTCACCTCGGGACAACTATTTTCTGTTGCTATTGCTTCGCTTGGCTAATGTCTTTTAGTCCTCTTGTGATTTGCAATCACGCTTCGATACCATGTTGAAGTTTCTAAGTTTACTTAGTTAGGAACCCTCCATGCACTTTATTTGATTTATTCCTACCTACTTGTTATTTTCCTTAACAAGTTATTTACAATGTAAATATTGAAAATAAACACTAGTGCATGCTCAACGTATTACAGATCAACAACTAAAAGGAACAGAAACAAACACAACATATGACACCATTATTTTGGGCTAATGTCCCTGGAAAAACCTAATGTGGGAAAATTGGTGCAGCTATCTGAGGGCTTTCTTATTAAGAAATATCAGAGTACAATTTGGGTGCCAAAACTGGCCTACCCAATAGAGAATTTCCTTGGCAATAATACCTCTATGTTTCCGACAAATCTTCTGGCTGAAACCTCGGATAATCCTTCCGGTAGCTACTCAGCACAAATCTGCCCTAGAAACCCTAGCGTTGGCCTATCTCTAGACTGCGTCAGCCCCTCTCTACCTTACGCTAGCCCTGCGTCACTTCGGATGGGTCTGCGTCAGCCCTGGGAGGCCCTGCGTCAGTCCCTCTCTACCTTACGCTGGCCTTGCATCACTCCAGATGGGTCTGCGTCATCCCTGGGAGGCCCTGTGTCAGCCCTCTGGCCGTCTGGGTCAACAACGCTGGCATCTCTGAGGCTCTACGCAACTCCCGGGTGCCTCTGCGTGGCCTTGCGTGAGCCTTGGCTGGCTCTGCATCACTCACCTTGGCCACTACTGCTCTTCTGGCACTATCTCTGCCTCTCTGTCTCTCTGTACTCAAATGCCCCTCAGCTACATCTCCTGATCACTAATTCTATCTCTCTTAGCAAACCCCGCTCTAGAGAATATAACGACTAATCTCTTTGGTGTGCTCTCCAAGTGACCCTCAAGCCTCCTCTTATACTTTTCTGTTGACATTTCAACGGCTGAGATTAAGTCCCTAATCAACGGCTAAGATTAGATCTAGCTTAATCCATGTCTTTTGAACCACTCTAACACAGATTCATATTAATACACATTAATATTTTATTTTCCCTAAGTTTAGACTTAGGGACTCCATTAAAAATATTAATTATTTTAATCTCTTGATTTGTTTAGAATCTGCCCAAACCCTTTCTACGTATTGGAGATTTGATGTGCCCCAACCTCTCCACCAAATTTTGCGGCTAGAGCACATCCAATGATACCCCAAATCAACAACTGTTACCCACCAATTTCTCTTAGATGTGTCTTCAACAGGGAGCTAGCGGCCCCTGACAGACATTAGTGTATCCGATGTCATGTGCCACTTGATCTCTACTCCTTGAGATAGTCATATTTCCCCTCGCCCACTGTCAAGAGCATATGTATGAAGGTAGACAATCTAATCCTATAGCTATTTTTTTCATTGTGCAATCAGGTGCTTATGCTTGTTTTTCCTTAGGCACTTTGGGCATGGATTATTGGGTGACATGGAAGAAGGATGGAAGCAGGAAGGGTTTTGTCTATAGTTTTGTTCCCTCGCATTAAATGGGGGGTAAATCCTTAGTCCTAGTCTTGTGGGATCTCCGCTATTGGCTTATAGCTTCAGAAAGGGCACTACTTGGGAAACCCTAATTTTGGTAGCGCAGTCCCGTTTTCCCATTTCACATTTTTCACTCCCCTCTGCACATTACAAGACCTATTTCATCATCTTCCCTCTTTGGGTCCACAAGGCACTGATATAACACTCTCCTTGTCCACATGTTTGGGTCGGGCTTGGAAATATTGCCCTAGAGGTTGATTCAGCGAAAAGAACATTAAAAGCATATCATGGCCATAAGCAAGAAACAAAATAATAAAATATTATAAAACAAAATAGATCACTGAGACATTAAAATAGCACGTGGGCAAAAGCCTAAGTTGTACGATATGGGGAAACGAGTATGAGTTTCCGAAATGGGAACAGGTACGAAAGGTGCCCCCCCCCCCCCAAAAAAAAAAAAAATTTGGAAACGGGAAAACACAATATAATAATATATATAATAATATATATATATATATATATATATATATTATAATAGGACATTTAAAAATATGTGCAATCATAAAGCATACATGATACATTCTAATTTATTACATTATGATTAAATTGTCAATTGTCAATGCATAAACTATAAGTCTCTAAATTTACATCACATTTACTCATGAATGATCACATAATGAAAATAGCAATATCCAAAATCAGCCACGAGAAATTTCAAATGTATTGTCTCGTCCTTGATTGAAAGTCTCCTCCTACATAGTTGAATGACCTTAGTGCTCTTGATTAAATACAAGTTCCACACCCTAGTACCCTAGGTGCTCTTGATTATTGGGAGTCTCCCCTGCATAGAGGGTTTGGCTCTCTTGATTAGGTACAAGTTTTCCATACCCTAGTACATGACAAAATCCAATGGAAACATTGCAATCCCCCCAATCCTGAAATCCTGAAAAACAGATAAGTCTCCTAGATTTTGAGTGAGATCTAAAATTCTACTTTCTCTATTTGAAATCCAATTAGGGTGAAACCACTCTCAAACATCCCGAGTCATTTCATGGTAATGTTAAAAATTTAAGTAAAATGATGAAAATGAAAGATAAATGAAACATTATCATGAACTGCATATCAACACTAGGGCCATAGGCTTGAACATTAGGCTGCCCCCCTCAAAAAAAATATTTTTTTTTATAACTTGAAAGAGGCATTTAGAAGCATCCAGAAGATATTTTAGTTGCCCAATAAAAAATTAGAAGCAAAAAAAAATTAAAAAAAATAAAAGAAAACGTCAAGTGTTAACTAGAAACTCCGTCGTACAACTTGGAAACTCGTTTCTGTTTCATTTCCGGCCGGGAATAGACCCCTGGGCAACGTTTCATGCAACTTAGGTAAAAGCTAAGCATGAGCTCTACCCCTTATCATTATGGCCATTTCCCTGGTTCCGAGGGCCCCATGAGTGCCCCCATATCATTAAGAAACCCATGCACATCCCAACCCCTGGTGGGCGATGAACTGCCCCACCTGAAGTGGGTAATAACTGCTTATATCATACACAACATGCTCTCATCTCTTGAAGTCCCGAGCAGTAATACATGTTGGAAACACTAGGAGGGGTAAATCAATATTTCTTTTACAGTTGTTACTTTACCTGTTTTAGATCACTTATAAACAACACACACAATGAACAATATAGAGAACAATTTTATTAATCAGAAATAATGAGGACTCCAGTCCTCTTCTTGACAATAAACTAAGTATAATAATGTTTGTTGGAATTTCTAAGTTTAACCCCTTATAAGTTCTTCTTGTACTATCTGATTTATTTCTTCCTACTTGTTCAATTACTTAACAAGTTATTTACCATGTAAATACTGAAAATAAATACAAGTACAGTATCAACACATACATATCATCAATTGAAAGTAAACAAGCACACAAGTGACACCGTTTTTTTGGACTAATGTCCCTGGAAAAACCCAATGTGAGAAAACTAGTGCAACTATTCAGAGGGTTTTATTATTATGCAATTTCAGAATACAACCCGCGTGCTAGAAATGACTCACCCAACAGAGAATGCCCTCGGCAGTAGTATCTCTTAGTCGGAGATAGATATTCCGGCTAAAACACCGGATGAACGAACCCATAGCAACAATTGTAGCTTTTGCTGCTCTGCGTCACTCTGGTAGGCACTGCGTCACCCTATCCGACTATCCATCTCTTAGTTTGTCCCATGAAATGCTCCCAACACTGTCTCTAGGTCCTGTGTCAGCCTCTCTGGGCCAGCGTCAGCCTCCCTGGCTTTGTGTCAGCTTTTGGAGCCTTTGCGTCAGCCCCTGGACCCTCTCTGTCTCACATGCTGACCCTATCTGGCTCTGCGAAACTTCTGGCAGCCTCTGTGTGCCCTCTAGCTGGATCTGTGTCCCTCTCCCGATTCTGCACTAATCCTCTTGGTACTAACTCTGCCTCTTTGTTGTGTATTCACTGCCCCTCAGCTGCAACTCTAATCATTCACTCAATTTCCTCAGCAAACGTTGCCCCAGAAAATCGAGTTCTTGATCTCTCTTGGTGTGTTCTCCAACTGACCCTCAAACCTCCTCTTATACTTTTCTCGTTGGTCCATCAACGACCGAGATTAGATCTCTAATCAACGACTAAGATTAGATTTGGCTTGATCCATGACTTTTGGACCATTCTAACCCAGTTTTATATTAATACCCAATAATATTTTATTTTTCTTAAGTTTAGACTTAGGAACTCCATTAAAAATATTAATTATTTTAATATCTCCCAAATCGATTAGATTCTGCCCAAACCATTTATGGGTCTTGGAGATTTCATGTGCTTCAGCCTCTCCACCAATTTTCGTGGCTAGAGCACATCCGATGCTACCCCAAATCAACAATGTTTAGGGCTCCAACCCTAGATGTAGACACTAATCTTTCGATCCACCAGGTTCCAACCTCTACTTTTCCAAGCACCAACTTGTTGTTCTTGAGGACTCCAATCCTCTAGGGCTCCAACCCTCTCAACTGGTTTAGGCTCCACCCTGGTCCTCTTGAGGATTCCAATCCTCTCGGGCTCCAACCTTATGCTTTGATGTGCTGCAAAGAATCATCTCCAGAACTTGCTTAAAGTGACTGATCCAATGCCCTCCTAGAGAGCTTGTCCAAAATCAGGTCCAAACACGTCCAAGCTCAACAAATCACAAGATTGCTTCAAAATGCTCCAAAGTTGTTTCAAGGTTATTTTCCAAGGTCTACTCCAAACAAGCTATTTCAAATAAGGCTCTCTTAAGACTGTTGTAAGTTCTTCTTTAAGGCTTCACTGTAAGGTAATGCTTTATTGCTCCAAAAGCAAACGCATCAAGGACATTCAATCCTCCACCCAATCCTTCAAGAATAACTGTCTGCCAATACGTTACCCTTACAAAAATCTTCAACTGTGTTCTAAGTGTTTCCTTTGAAGTTGTTTCAATGTCTTACTGTCATGTCCCTTCTCAAATACATTAATCACAGGGTACAACTACATATTTTTGGCTCAAGAGGACCCCACACTTAGAATTAGGAACTATAGGGGAATTCGACTTTATTTTATAGCTAGTGGAATGTGGGGTCCACCCACATGAGAAATTCGAACTTGGGCATTCGATGAGCTTTGAGGGAATCGAATGGGTGGATGGAGGGGCCCACATGAGGGTAAGGGGACCCAAGGTGATAAAAGGAGGATCAACTCTCATTTTCGACTATCTTTGACATTTGCAAACAAACACACATTTGTTAACTCTGCTGTTTAGCCATGATTCTCTCACATGGGAGATTCAACCTCTACTTCGGGTGACCATCCGTGCCCACCCTAGGGAGGTTGTTCTATAGGAGTTTTTAGGAGTTCCGGGGCAGTGACACACATCAACAACAATGTAGAGGAAGGGAGTGCGTATTTCTATGCAGCCAGGAATCACGCAGAGGGAGTTTGAGACCAGTAGGGATCACACAGCTTGTCGAGATGTGAGGGAGCTGAGGTAACAACGTTGGACAAGAATTTTCGTTGGAGCTTTCAGCCTACCGAGCCATCATTCCAACAATTCGCATTTTTGGGCTGAGAGACAACGCAAAGGCCACACAACAAAATTTTGTGGTGCTTGGAGAGCAGCTGGGTCGGGCCAAGAGTTCATTCGGGGAGTTAGGAGTTGGATAGCAAGGGTAAACCCAATATTTTGGAGGAGTTTGCAAGTGGATTTGTAGCCAGTTTCTAGCAGGTCGAATTTGGCAGCCATAGTTGTGGTGAGGCTCCAAGGGGGTCAAAAAACCAAATTCAAAACCAGCTAAAATCCCTTCTGGGTTTTTCTGAGTTTTGGCCAAGGAGTCTAGGGTTAAAAGGATATAATTTTCTTGGTGGTTTTATTGCCCATTCCAGCCATTCGAACTTCAGTAGAGAAGTAATTTTCTAGGCAGTGCAGTGCAAAGTGGTGCAACCGTTGGGCAACCTTCAGTTCAACCCTTTTCCTACCTGGGTTTGGTCCTGCTTGTCCATTGAGACAAGCCCAGGTGCACCATTCCATCATCTATTGTATTGGCTTGCAAAAAATTAATAAAAGGGTTCAGAAGTTCTCCATTTACAGTTTTTATATGGGTGTCTGTTGAACATTTCGTTTATGTATTTCGTTGTGTAGAATATTTGTTGTTATCACTTGTATTTCCTATTTAGGATCATTACAGTGATATCAGAGCCTAGTTCTTGGCTCAGCTATGGGGTTTGTTTCCTACGAGAGAAGGGGACTAGCAAAACATCACCTGTGGTATGCAGAGGTACATGAGCAGAGAAAGGGAGTTAGAAATTACGCTAGATATGAAGGAAAGAGGGAAAGTAGTTACCGGAGAGAAAGAAATGACAGAGCCCAAGAGTAGGGAAGAGATGGCTTTCGACAGCTTCCTGAGGGCCTTGAGTGACTTGGCCAAGGGGTAGAAAGACATGTTGGAGGAGATCAAGTCACAGAACAAAGACAGGGCCACGCCTAGAGGGTTTCTATGTGGAGAAACTTCCAGGGCCTCCTAACCTTTTGATCACTCCTCACCAGCAGTGCAACGCCCTTTAGTTAGTGTGCCGACTCGGGATACACTACCTTCTTTCGTGCCAGCAAGGGAGGAAGACACTTCTCAGATGGGGGATTACTTCAGAGCGTGGCAGACTATGGATGAAGACTTCAAAGAAGCCCTCTCCTTCAGAGATTACTGTAAGCTCAAGTGGAGTGAGAAGAATAAGGGGTACAGAGGACAAGGGACCCAAAACTATGAGTTGCAGAGAACTATAGGGAGGATGTATTTCCCTACCTTTGATGGCACTTCCAAGTGCACGGCCAGGGCTTTTGTTGAAAAGATGGACACATACTTTCAACTCAACCAGATGACGGAGCAGAAACCCATTAAGATGGTAGTGCTGCACTTGGAGGGGGAAGCCCATGATTGGTGGTTTCACGGTCTGACCACTTTGGGGCATGCCCAGATAGTTTCCTATGAGGACGTCACCCGAAGGGTAGTGGAGCGATTTGATCAGAGGGATCCAAAGACTTCTTTCAGAGAGCTAACACAACTACGCCAAACAGGCAACCCAGAGCAGTACTTCTCATATTTTCTGTGTGTGTCAGTGATGGTCCTAGATCTATCCGAGGCGAGGGTGTACACCTTCATTGAGGGCTTGCTTGAGCCCCTGCGTGGACTGGTGAAGTCACGCAGAGCCTCCACGCTACAGAAAGTGGTTTTGTGTGCCAGAGATCTTTAGGGGGCCATCCCCAAGACTAGAGCACCATTTCCTGCATGGACCCCTTTCCCACAGAAGGGGCATGAGACAAGACCCCCACCACCAAGGACCACACAGGGGTGGGGACAGTTAGATGAGGAGACACGAGAGTACCTCCAGAGTAGGAAGTTGTCCTTCACATGCAGAGAGCCCTGGGCACTTGCCCATAGGTGCACTGCTGGTAGAGCACATTACATTGAGGTCTTTTCTGATAGTGACGAGGAGGATGAGGTCGAGCAGGATTGTGGTGGGATAGATGGAGAGAGTTCGGAGGACAGAGGCCCACCATCACACCTCCATAGGGAGGGGCATTTCTTTCCCCAACAAGAGGAGTCCTTGCTTCTTTATGCGAGATTCCTGAGTTTTTGACACTAAGGATCAGAGGCATTGTACAAGGACAGAGGGTGTCAGTTCTGGTGGATAGTGGGGCTACCCACAATTTCATAGATACACAGCTGGTCCAGAGGGGGGGCCTCACTACAACGGAGTTTGAGGGTTTCTCAGTCCTAGTGCCAGGTGACCGTATTATCCAGTGCACCAGATATGTGCCCTTCTTGACAGTAATTATGGGGAACTACTCGATGACGGACCAGTTCTTTGTGGTCAATGTGCCAGACACCAACATGGTGATGGGTGTCTAGTGATTGTATTCCCTTGGGCGAGTCACAACAGATTGGAGGAAACCAGAGATGGAGTTCATTGGGCCAAATGGAAAACTAGTGGTCTTGACTCTTGAGAGGCATGTAGTCTTATCCGCCTCAGATAGTTTCAACCCACAGGATGGAGGCAGATCTCCGACATGGGGACATTGCATGGGCAGTCGAGTTGAGGATCTCAGAGGCTGGGGGACAGGTGCAACCACCACCAAGTGGAGGGTTTGACCTTGATTTAAGTGAAGAGTAACAGTCCCAATTCCTTTAACAGGATAGGTGGCATTATCCCGAAGTATAATCTCCATATTTGTCTTCTTTTCAACCAATTTTGAGAGAGCTTCTTTGTACCTAGTGAAGTGCCTTGAGGCACCGCTATCAATCAACTAATGATCCAATGTATCCGGAGGAGAGGAAGTGGAGAGGGCAGAAATAAGATAAAATTATTTTTGCTTTACAACGTTAACTTCTTCATACCTGGAATTTCTCGACTTCTTGGGAGGACGACCATTTCCATTTCGAGCAATGGGAGCATTCCTCTTTCCTTTGTTATTGAACCTGTTGTTCCTTTGATTGCCATTGCCTTTGAAATTGTTGTTATTGTTGTCATCATCTCTTGGAGTATCCTTCTTATGAGGACACTCTTTAGTGAAGTGGCCAAACCTGTTACGATTAAAGCATCTTCCTTTTCTTCCTTGGACCAACATTGTTCCTTATCTTAGAATGAGTAGAGAAGGTGGTAGGATTGTTTCCATTTGAGGGTTTGTCTCTTTCCATCATCCTTATTTCTTCTTGAGTGCATCTAGCCAATAATTCATCAAATCTCGGAATCTTGTCATTGTTGAGGATGGTAGTGTTGAACACATCCCATTCTCTTGTAAGGCCTCCGAGTGCAGTAAGAGTGAGCTTCTTATCACCAATGACTTCTCCAGTAGATAGGAGATCATTCTTGATCTCGGTAATCCTCATGAAGTAGGATTGGATGGATTCTCCTCTATCCATCTTGATGTCTTTCAAGTTGTTCTGGAGAAAGAGAACCTGATTCACATTATTTACCTTGAACATCCCAACCAACTTGTCATACATCTCCTTAGATGTTTCCAAATCAGAAATATAGGCAACCAAAAGGTTATGAATAGAATCAACAATAATCTTCTTAGCTTTAACCTCACCTTTCTTGTACTTGGTTTGTGTAGCAACGGATGCATTTGAAGGAGGCTCTGCTATTCTTCCTTTGACATAGTCCATGGCATCAATTTCTTGCAATGTCAAATCTAGAGTAATCTTCCATGCATGATAGTCGGATTTGTCCTTGAGCTTGTCGTCGGATTTGAAGAAAGATGTAGTCATCATTTGGACTACATCCAAGTCCTTGTCCAACAACTTCCCTTAGAGATTGCTTTGCTTTACTCTTTCTTGGGCTTTGTCTTCACCTGAGTTCTGATACCATGTTAATTTTAGATAACAATGGTATGTTCTATGTTTTAGCACAATTTACTTCAATGTTCCTTATCAGCCCAATGACAATCTCCAATTATATGCAGTAGCAATCACATTAACTTAAACACATTGATAGTAAATGTAGATAGAACATAAATACATGTGTAGAAGACAAGCCAAGACAAGAGGACACCAGATGTGGCGGATGCCAAGGACAAACCCTAATGTGGGGAAACCCTTTGATCAAATCTTCTTATTATTCTTCAATAGTTCAGTAGAGGGAGTACAAATATCAGAATTACATGCCCAAAACACTCCTGCCAAATCAACAATCAATGCAGTCCTAACTAGAAAGTAAACAATGGTCAAAGCTGCCCCAAAATGTCCTCCAAGCAACTCGGTCAACAATAGAAGAATGCAGCCTGCTAAGGGAGTGAAAGTCAACCCAAAAACAACTCGATCAACCTAGTCGAAGTTTGCTGTAATTTCTGCGGTCAAACCAGAAAGTCATCGCTGCAGTCAACACGGTCAAACAATCCCAATCATCTTGAAAATTGTGCCAAACAATGCGGCCCGCAAAAATCAAAATTTTCCCTCCAAAATGAAGTCAAAACGTGATCAAACAATCCAAGTCAACACTACCCTAATCTTTGAAATTTGCAGCCTCCAAAACTAGTCCAGAAATTCATCCTCTTCCACATGTGCGAAGAAGAGAAGCCTGCAAGGTGTACGAACCAATCAAGAGAGGAGAGAGCAGATGATTTGATGAGTTGAGATGATGTCCAAATGAGAAAGAGGTCACTCCTTTTTATACACTTCGTTGAGGGTGAGGAGACACATCCATTGGGCTTCATGAGCCTACATTTCACTGAGGCTGACGTTGACAATTTTTCCATGAGAAAAAATAATTCAAAATTCCATTTCTGCTTGTCAGAATGAGATGATCTTTATATCAAAATTCTACCTCTCGAAAAGATGAATCCAATGCAATAATCATCTCCACCATATGAGTTGTCCTAAGGTGGAAGTTGGCCCTAGTTTACAACTTTAACAATATATTGCATGTCTCCTATAAGTTCTTAATATTGATGAAATTTTGCTTTGAAAATTGTTTAATGTATGGAATTGCTGCTCTAGAATATGTGAAATTGTGCCCTAATTGTTGAAGATTAAGTTTGGAAAGCTTTTCTAGTAGAGTATTGCATATGTTATACAATGCAAGGCATGTGATGAATGTTCCTAGTGAATGAATGTCTTTTATTCTTCATGAAACTCCATTACATCTTGAGAATGTAAATGTTTGAAGTTGGTACCTAGGGCATCGATTTCGATCGTCCTAAGAATACGTTTTATCTTATCTTAAGCATCTTAAGAGTCCATTGTCCTAAGGACTAGGCACTAGTCCAAGGATTTTGGTGATCAAACTCCTCTTTCTCCATATTTTCTCCTCATAAACTTTGGTCCCCTAAAGGTAGGGAAAAAATCTAGGGCTTGCAATGAAATTTTGGGGAGGTGATTTTTCGAGAGTCTAAGGGGTGAAACATCAAGATAAGGGTCTAGGCCTATGCTCCAAGTTTGGTGGGCATCTGCCTGAGTTGCATCCATAAAATCTCTTGCGCTAGGTAGCTAGTCCAAGAGGGAAAACCCAGGTCTTTCTCTCTCACGCTAGGGACTTTTGAGAGTTGTATGAGCATAGTATTCATTGGAATAAATCACAAGAAACAGTTTCTTCTCCCTTGCCTTGAACTAGTTAGTAACGTGGAAGTATTTCTTCCCCCGATTATTCATAAAACCCTAGGTCTAGTATAAGTCTTTCTTAGGTCTCTCAAAGATAGCGAAGAACCCTTTAGAAGTGTTAAATCATCACATAGAGCTTCTTTGAGAGGTTCTACCTCATCTCCTAGAGTCTTGACCTTAGCATATCTAAAACTCTAAGTCTTGATCTCTTTATCTTAAACCATTTCTTGGAGAGCATGTTAGCTTCCTTTAAACATTGAGCCATTGTTGTGTCTCTCCTTGAATGGGCTTTGTGGAATCACTTCACACCTAAACCATTGATTTATTTATCATAAGTGATTCTCTTTCTACTGGGACCAGTCCAATCAATGAAAGTCCGTAAAGAGCAAGGGACCTCTACATCCTGGACATGATGCAGAAGAGAGCGATAAAGCTCGAGCACATCCCCACTGATGAGCAAGCAGTTGTTGTTCTAATGAAGTTAGTTCCTAGGGACAAGTACGTGCACTTTAGAGAGAAGCTGGAGCTCGTGGAGATTATCCCTCATGTTGTGAGGGAGTGTTGATATGTCTACAACACGGATGGACATTCTCCCGGAAGGGAGAATGGGTCCAAGAGACCCTGAGGGCTCAACAGGTAGTGTTGAGTGAGCGTCTTTTAGAGGAGGACCTTAATCACACACCAAGAATGGTGGAGTGAGGTCTTGGATCCTAATCACATACAGGGTATGGTGGAGTGAGGTCCTTCATTATTTGGACCCTAATTACACACCATGGAGTGAAGTCCTTCATCATTGGACCTTGATCACACACCATGGAGTGAGGTCCTTCAACATCTGGACCTTGATCACACACCAGATAAGGTGGAGTGAGGTCCTTTCAACATCTAGACCTGATTTCCACCAAGAAGGAGTTGAGTGAGGCTTGGCCCAGAGTGCTCACTAGGCATGGTGATTGAGTGCTTTCTTGTTGAGGGTCTTAACATTTTGGCCTAGGAAGAGGCCATGGGATTCGGGGACCGATCATTCTAGAGGAGTGAGTCTTAACATGTTGATGACATTGCCATGGGTTTGGTACCACCATGGATATGGCCACTAGTAGATGCCAATGGTAATGATGATGCTGATGCTAGAGATGCTTACTAGTTGATGATGACAGTGAGTTAGATATTTCAAGTAGTGGTTGATGATGAGATGATGCTGATAATGTAAGAAATGCTAACAAGGCTGATGATGAATTGGTATAACCTTTTTTATAGAGAAATTTTGTCAACATGAGAACATCTGGATGGTCATTATAAATACCTCCCTAGTTAAGAGGGAGTGTTGATTTTTTGTAACTATTTTCAGTCTTCATAATGTATAATTGAGTCATTATGTATTTGTAAAGCATATTTAAATGCTAAGGAGTCAAAAGAAAATTATTTTGAGTCAAAGTCCCATTATGACTTTCATAAAGATGAAATTTTAATTTTTGAAATTTAAGTTTTAGTTCCAAAAAGTAAGATTTGTCTCGTCCTAGTCAAGTCGACACTTTTGAATCTTCTAGACAACTCCATAAGATCAAATCGACTTCCTAAATGCACAGGTCGGCTCCAGCAAGGGACATGTCCATTCGGCATAAAAAACGAAGTTATAAAAGGCCTATTTGCTCCTCCAAGAGACACACTCAGAGCTCACGCAATTTGAGGTAACTTTGGCCTATTATGAGGTTTTATTGGCTCACATTTGTGGTGTATATGGCTCACATTTGCTTTGAGAAATGACTCACATCTGTGGTGTTTATGGCTCGCGTTTGTGTCTAGATACAACTCGCTTTTGTGCTAGCATATGGCTCACAACTATGGCCCCTATAACTTCTATGGCAACCCATAATTCGTATCTGTGGAAGATCGGAATTTTGGAAGCGCAGGATCAAGAATGAAGTGCAGGTTCAAGTGACTTGACTTAGAGGATGAACAATAGACCAGGTTTGACCTAGTTAGACTAAGGTGTCTCCCTATTGAACTAAAGAATTCTCTATTGAAAAATGTTGCTAGGTTTCTCCCTTCAAGGTTTTGTTGAAGTTTCTAAGTCTAACAGTTAGAAACCCTCCATGTACTTTCTGATTTATTCCTTCCTACTTGTTCTGATTAATTAACAAGTTATTTACCATGTAAATACTAAAAATAAACGCAAGTACATGCTCAACACATTATAGATCATCAACTGAAGGAAACAGAAACAAGCACACAAATGACACCGTTATTTTTGGATTCATGTCCTCGGAAAACCCCAATGCGAGAAAATTGGTGCAGCTATCTAAGGGTTTGATTTATTAAGCAGTTTCAGAATACAATTTGGGTGCCAAATCTGGCTCACCCAACAGAGAAAAATCTCGACAGTAGTACCTCTCCTTCGAAGGCAGATGCTCTAGTTGAGACCCCGGATAAATAGTTCAGCAGCTCCTCAACTCCAATCTGCCCCACGAAAAACCCCAGCGTCAGCCTCTTTTGCCCTCTGCGTCAGCTTTCTCGGCAGTTCCCGACAATTCTGGCTGTTCCCGACGGTTCCGACTTCTGCCCTCTGCATCAATGTTCTCAGTAGTTTTGGATTTTCCCAGCAGTTCTGGCTTCTGCCCTCTGTGTTAGCTTTCTCGACAGTGCCAACAGTTCCAGCTGTTCCCGACAGTTCCGGCTTCTGCCCTTTGCGTCAGCTTTCCCCGCTGCTGCGCTGATTCTCCCAACACTATCTCTACCTCTCTGCTTTTGTATTCATTGCCTCTCAGCTGCAACTCCAGATCACTCTCTCAACTTTCTCAACAAACCCAACCCCAAAAAGTCGAAATCTTGATCTCTTGGTGTGTTCTCCAAGTGACCCTCAAGCCTCTTCTTTTACTTTTCTCGTTGACAGATCAACAGTCGAGATTAAGTCCCGAATCAACGACTAAGATTAGATCTGGCTTGATCCATGACTTTTGGACCATTCTAACATAGTTTTATCTTAATTCACATTAATATTTTAATTTCTCTAAGTTTAGACTTAGGGACTCCATTAAAAATATTGATTATTTTAATATCTCCCAAATTGTTTAGAGTTTTCCCATACCCTTTTTGGGTATTGGAGATCTCATGTGCCTTAGCCTCTCCACCAAATTTCGTGGCAGAGCGCATCCGATACTAACCCAAATCAACAGGTTTTTCCCAGGGTAAATCTCTTGTGTTTTGTGCATCTATCTCTGTATGATCTCATTGTGTTAATGTGTTCTATGGTTGATGTCTTTTTGCATAATTATTGAATGATGGAATACTAATAAGAATATAAAAAGATACAAAATAATTATCAGGTTGAAAGACAATATAGTCATAACCTCTTAGCTAGGATGGAATTCCCGGTCGCATCATAAGTCTCATCTCGGATATACATGTCTTAACATAAGAGAAGTGCATCTCGTCTCATCTCATCTCAGCTAAACAATGATAATTCAATTGATAGAAGAAGAGGAATGATCCACACTAATAATAGGGGAGATCGATTTACCCCGACGAAGTCCATGGTAGTTGTAAGTGTTCTTAGTAAAGATCACCTACCCTATGTCCACTAACTGATCCTCACCCGAGTTGCTCCACAACAATCAAGTGGTAGAACACTTGCATCTGTCACTTAGTTGAGATCAATTTACCACAACCAAGTCGATGGCAGTCGTGTTCGACCTTGGTGAAGATCACACACACCTAAGTCTCCTCACCCACTGACAAGATGGGTGGCATTCCAAACAAGCATAACCATCTCAATATGGACCTTGGTTTATAAAGACATGAAGGTGACTTACAGGAAGGATTCATATTGGGTTATTTACTCTGCCAAGTCCATGGCTTCAAGGAGTACCCTCACAACCAGGAGCCTTGCTACTCACCCCCCCCCCCCCCCGACCAAGTCCATGGCTAGTCGAAAGACTAGGGCAGAAGCATATGCTCAGTGTTTCCAATCGACCGTGTTCCCTCCTAAGGATGGATACGTTCTCTTGCACTCCAAGCTGCTCTATGAAGAATAAGAACTTTGCTTTCAACAAAGGCTTGGTGAGAATGTCTGCAACCTACTCATCTGTCAAGATGTGTTGGAGTCTTATTGCTCCTCTCTGTACCATATGTCTGAGATAGTGGTACTTGATCTCGATGTGCTTCAACCTATCATGGAATACTAGATTCTTTGAAAGTCTGATCCCTCTTTGATTGTCATAGTATATCACTGTCATATCTGACACATGATCAAACAACTCTGCAAAGAGCTTCGCAACCATATGCCTCACAGCTAGCCATACTAGTTGCAATATACTCCGCCTCGACTGTACTGAGAGTAACAGATTTTTGCTTCTTGCTCATCCAAGAAATCACGGGAGATCCCAAACTAAAGTAACACCTTGATGTGCTTTTCTTGTTAGTATCAGTCCCAACCCAATCTGCATTTGTGTAATGACTCACTTCGAGTTATCAAGAACATAGAAACATTAGCATGCATACAAGACATGCAAATGATAGCCACATATGCATGTATCACATGTATTGTACGATTATGCGTACTAACTAATTATGGAAAATGTCCAAGTATAAGGCAATGAATTAATTATCGAAGTGGTATTTAAATACCAACATACCAGAATATAATGAGAATACTTGTTATCCCACCATCATAATATAACTAGCACATTATTCAAATATATAAATACAAAAGATTTTAATTAATTACAAGACATTATATAAATATATCAAATGAAAAGAACTAACTATAAGTTCTAAGTTGAATTATTAAAATTTAAAAAGGGAAACTATATTATTATAAAAGAACTAAATTTTAACTAAATGTTAAACTTTAAAAGGGGTATAATTTAATAAAATCTTAAATAAATCTTTAATAGAAAGGGCACTGTTGACCCTGCCGCCCGCACCTACCTACACAGTTAGCGAGAAAAGCCTTCAACCCCACACGGTGTGGTTGGTGGCAGGGAACTCAGAGAAGGGGCTGTCACACTGTTCCCAACTCTCTCCGTTTTAGCTATCTCCTAGGCTAGCTAAGGGGGGTGGTCCCTAAATGGAAAGTTAAACCTAAAGCTAAGATGAAAAGTTCTAGGAGGATTATTTTGCGTTAAATAAGATTGTCAATCTGAGATCTAAAATCAAAACAAAATATAAACAATAGCCATTAACCATACGATGAACATGTACCACACAAATGACCAGTGCCTTAGAACGTTGTTATTTCGGAAAGGAAAATATTTTTTGTTTGTACTTCTTTTTATGCTCAAAATGGAAACGAATGCTTTTAAATGAAAAGGGAAAATTTGCTTTGATTTTCAAAATAGAAACGAAACTAAGAGATCAGGGTACTTCCCTCTTGCGTAAATCCTTTTTTTGGTGTCTTAAGAGCTTGATAGCTTGAACAGCATGCGGGATCCCTGGTATCCTGGGAGGTGACTATTCCCGTCGAAGAAGTCCTCGCCCTCCAACAGAGCTGGCAAACCTGTCGCTTGAGAACACAGAAAACACTTGCAAACGAGTTGTTAGTGCAGAAAGGAACTTGGCATATAGAGACCAAGTTGAGCTTGTCATTCAACCGAGAATGGACAAGCTACAACAAGCGTGCAAGATATACCAAGCCCAGAAGAGATCTGAGATAGCTGCAGATCTCTCCTCCCTAGACAATAGTGCCTTCAGGCAAAATGAAAAAACAACTTAGAAAGCGAAAGGAAAATCACATGAACATGAAACGATACAAGTATACCTCATATACCAAGACATACACCACACGAGAAGCTGCTAACCCCAAAGACTTTTATTATTAATAAGAATACTGAATACACAATCCGGCAGAGTCTCCGTCAGCCCAATAGCTCGTTCTATGATCATACAATAAGAGCCCAAGGCTCATATAAATAGGAAAACGGGAGACAATCCCAAGGCAAATTCCCAGTGACAAATGGCAATAAGGTGAAGATCCCAATGAAGAAATGAAATGACAAGTGGCTTGATGACAATCCCAATGTGAAGATAACTGCTCTTGATTTCCACGTGGCTGCCTTCGAACTGCTGCTTGACTGAAGACAACTGCTTGTAATAAATTCGTATTTGGCTGCCTTTGAACTGAGTTAAATGCTGAGTTGACTGGAGATAACTTGCTGATTTAACTGCCTGTAAACTGAGTTAAATGCTGAGTATACATGCTGCTGTGTTGTCCCACTTAACTGCTGTTCAACATTTGTTAACTCATGTAACTGCTGGAATATGCTAAACTGCCTGAATTAATATGCTGACCTGCGTTGACTGATTGAATGTCCTGCGTACGGCAGATTTGCTGATGGACAGCGTACGGACTTTTCAACGTTCAAACTTTTGCTTGTGCTGAGGTGGCGTCCAGCTCACGTGGAGCTTTGACTGCCCAACGTAAGGCTGCTGCTGGTCAAAAATCACATCAACGTATTTTGGTTGCCTGAGTGAATCGTTGAAGAGCTGCCGTACGGACGTACGGAAGTCGTACGGACGTTTTCCTCTTCAAATTTTTTTAAATATGCTGAGCTATGGTATGAGGTGGGGGTCCCACTTAATAAACCTTTATAATATTTCCAAAATCAAAAATTAAATCAAAGTTTTGAAATTCCATTTGCCTCATGACTTTGACTTTGACTTTGACTTTGACTTTGACTTTGACTTTGACTTTGACTTTGACTTTCTGAAACTTTGACTTGATTTGGGCCCCACATTGATTTGCCACGTCACCTTGATCATCTGCTTAATCTCCATGTCAAAATTTGACTTATTTTGACTTTGGAAAATTTTTTAAATTTTTCCAATTATTTATTTTTTTGAATTTTTCTTCATTTTTTGCCACTGTCACTGGAAATGCCTTTGAGGGACTCTGAGTCATTTTTATTTGACCCCCAAAGTGGCTCTAGGAGATGCTGGCCTCTGAGGATGAATTTTGACTGGTCATACGCCCCAGGCATCTCCTAATGCCACTTATTTATGCCTTTATACAAAAAATAATTAAAAAAATCCCGTTTTGCGGGAAATTTTTAACTATTAAAAAATCCTATCTAGACTTAGCCAAATTCCACGAAACCTGACGTGTGATCTAGTATGGTAATATACATCGACCCTAGACACTAAGATGTGTCAGGGGCTCAATCTTCAAACCGTCACCTCGGCTTTGGGGTGAGCACGAGTGAAAAAATCCAGAGGATTATCCCCCTCTGAAAAAGAAAGGAAACGAAAGGGATAATCCACCGGATAAAAAAAACACTCCAAGGTGTACTCGTTTGCTGATCGAGTCCGACATCTTAGGCCTGTTACAAATTCAAGAACATCATACTAGCATCACTTATTACAATTCCCCGTAGGGTGTGGAATCTGGGTACAGAGAAGAAATATGATGAGAAGATAGAAGGAGAGTTAAAAAACTCTGTTGACTGATGACATCTCTGATGGTACAAGTGTCTTCGGGATGATCCTTGGGCATGGAGTCGTCAAATAGTCGTCAGGTGCTACTCCAGCAGTCAACACCACCCTCTACAGTTGGCAAGAGGAAGCGTGATGTTCAACAGACACTTAGGGATGTTCAAGAGTTTGTGGGAGCTCCTAAGAAAGGCAGTAGACAGCAGAGACAACCAGACAAGTACATTGGCTACATGGCATTGGTTAGACAGTTGGTAGATAGCAAGCCTTCCAACAATCAGGAGGCCACACAAAAGCAAAGTATGGGACGTTGTTCCTAGACCGACAGATAGGGCGGTGGTTGAATCACACTGGATCTTTAAGATCAAGCACGATGCAAACACTAGCATCAAGAAATAGAAGGCGAGGTTTGTAGCCAATGAGTTTTCTCAAAAGGAGGGAATAAACTATCAGGAGACATTCACTCTTGCGGCCAAGTATACCTCTATACAAGCCAAGATCTCACTTGCAAAATAGATGAGAAGGCAGCTCCATCAGATGGATGTCAAGAAAACGTTCCTTAACGGTGAGTTGGAAGAGGAGGTATACATAGCACAACTAGAGGGCTTTGTGGCACACAGCAATGAGACCCACGTGTTCAAATTGAAGAGAGCTTTGTACGGGCTAAAGCAGCCTCGTAGGGCGTGGTATGAGTGCATTGTTAGATACTTGAAGGGAATGGGTTTCATGAAGAGTGAGGCGGGATGCATATCTCTACTATGTGGTGATTGGGAGTGAGGTTCTCATTCTCGTTTTATATGTGTATGACTTGTTTCTAACAAGTTCACTAAGGCTCATCGAGGAGTGCAAGAGGGACCTTGAAGCATAGTTCGAGATGAAGGATTTGGGGCTTATGCACTAATTTCTAGGCATGGAGGTGTAGCAGACAAATGGGGAGATTTTCCTTGGGCAAGGGAAATACTACATCGAGATCCTAAGGAGGTTTTGGATGGAGGATTGCAGAGCCATGTCCACACCCATGATCACGAATTGGAGGAACGTAGACAAATCCGGAGAGAAGGACATAGACCCCAACTTATACAAGTAGTTGATTGGCTCTCTCATGTATTTTGTTGACACCATGCCAGATATATCCTCTACAGCAAACTCTCTCAGTCAGTTCATGGTCAAGTCGAAGATAGTGCATTGGATAGTGACAAAGCATGTACTGTAGTATTTGCGTGGTATAATCGAGTATGGGGTAATATATGCTCAAGGTGATGGTATCAAATTGGTGGGCTATACTGACACAGACTAGGCAGGTAGTACAGTAGGCCAAGAAAAGCACTTTTAAGTGCCGCTTCAGCATGGGATCAAGAGTTGTCTCTTGGTACAGTAGGAAGCAGAAGCCCGAGGCACTGACGTCTGCAGAAACAAAGTATATAGCAGTTAGTGGCGACATGCGAGGTCATTTGGCTTCAAAAGTTGTTAGTAGCCTTGCCTTATTAGAGGGTTGAGACATCAGTGATAATACACTACAACAACTAGAGTTTCATCAGGTTTTTTCAAAATTTGGTGTTTCACGACATGTCTAAGCATATAAACATCAAGTATCACTTCATCGAGGATTGTGTACAGCGTAGGATATTTCAGCTACAGTATATACCTACAAATCAGCAGGTAACAAACATTCAGACGAAGGCCTCAAGGAAGGCAAGATTCATCTTCTTCAAAGATAAGTTGGCTGTCATACAAAACACCTTCCTCAGTAAGAGGGAGTGTTAGTTTGTGTAGCTCGAATAGGTGTTCTAGCCTCAAGTCGTGTCTATGAGGCCAGAAAGATGGATGGATTAATTATCTCCAATACCCAACAAAGAAAAAAAATTAAGGAAAATTGTCTCAATTAGATTTAAATTGCCAGTTTAATTATTTTATGAGTCTAACTTGAAAAAAGTGTCTAATTAATCAGTATTAATTGAGACAAATTGATTTTTCTCTAGTGACTTTTAGAAAAGTGATTGAATGAAGTCAAGATGATCTTATCTATCGATTGTAAATATATCGTGGTTGTTGATTGCTCAATGAGAGATGATAAAAGGAGATTGATGGGTCTTTTGGAGATTGTGAAAATCTTTGAATCTACACATCAGAAATCTTACTGCGATCACTAGTTTATCATCTCCTACTTGTTTTTACATTCAACAAGTTATTTAATTCTTTAAATAGCGATGAAACACTATTGCAAACTACACATACATGCAGACCATGAACTGAAATAGAACGAGACAAATACACAAGGGACACTGTTATTTTTGGACAATCGTTCCCGGAAAAACCCAATTCGGGGAAACCGGTGCAACATATAGAGGGCTTGTATTATTAATCAAGCAAAATCTAAGTACAACAGGTTGCCTCTCACACCCGCTAACCTTTCAGAGATATTAAGGCAGCAAGAAATACATACGAGGGTTTACCTCGTTCTCCAAGTCTCAATTGATCCACTAAATGGCTGACTCCAACAAGAACTGCTAAAATCCCAGCTCAATCTGCTTTTTGTGGGCCAGCGTCTTGCCTCTGGGAGACTGCATCGCTTCTCTGCTGGATCGATTTTCCCTCGGAAGCTTCGACTTCAACCCTCCCGGCTGAGAACATCGAACTCCTAGCAAAATCTCGAACTTTCCCTCAATTATCTTGCACTGCCACTGCAAGAACCCTCTTGGCCTGTGTCAGCTCTGCGTGAGCCCCTTCCTGGGCTGTGTAGGCCTCTGCGTTGCCTCTTTGATGCTACTGCTGCCTCTCTGCCTGGTACTCGTTGGCTCAAAACTCCCTTCCAATCCAACTCTCTGCCACTGCCCCTCTCACTGCAACAGATCACTTGTTCGATTTTCTCAACAAACCTCGCCCCCAAAAAATTGAACTCACTGATCTCTCAAGTGTATCTCCAACTAACCCTCAAGCCTCCTCTTATACTTTTCTTGCTGATGAATCAACTGTCGAGATTAAGTCCCTAATCAACGGCTAAGATTAAAACAGACTTGATCCTCGTCACTTAGAAGTTTCTCACCCATATTCTTATTAATACCCATTAATATTTTTATTTTCCTAAGTTCAGACTTAGGAACCCCATTAAAAATATTAATTATTTTAATAACTCCTCATCTGGGTGGAATTTCTCCAAACGATTTTTGGGTCTTGGAGATCTCATGTGTTCTAGCTCCTCCACAAAATTTCGGAGCTAGAGCACATCCAATGCTACCCAAAATCAACACTCCCTCTTAGCGAGGAATGTGCTCTAGCAACACTTCTCAATAGAAGCATTACACTGATCCACTGCATCGATTCTCTATATTGTTGATGCTTGGCATGTTGCCCTTCATCCACTGCACCACTGCATCATGTATTTTTGGCCATGACTCTGCCACTGTCACTGCTACATCTGTACTACAGCTGCCTCTCAAAATGTTGCATCATGTTGCCCACAGCACTGCCACTGCCAATTGTTGCATTACAAGTCAGTTACTAAGAAGTAAGTAACTGAAACTTCACCCAAAAACTAATATGCTGGTCAGTATGGATGCCTTGTGACACTGAAGCTACTTTTGTTGCTAATCTGTGTTGACCCTCTGTTGCCACTGCGCTACTGCAATCTACCTTGTGCCTCTCGCACTGCTACAACATCCACTGTGCTGCTTCAAACTTTGGCACTCTAGCTCTGTCGTTGTTGCTCCATCACACCTCGCACCAATCGACACCTGTCATTTTGCTACTGTCGTTGAGGGCTCCCGTAGTCGTATGTGATCCAAGAGTTTGGGCACCTCAAGGATCCTGCCCCCTCATGTAGTCCTCTCGACTACAACTCCATGTCGCCTGACCTCTTCTCTAGAGGCGCATGAGCACTTATGGCACAATCGTCATCCTCACCTTCCCTATCAGCCACGATCTCGTGGTACAGCAGGAAGCAGCAGTCAGTGGTACTTAGTTCAGTAAAGGCAGAGTAGATGGCAATGAGTATGGAAAATTGTGAGGCAATATGGCTTTGCAAGATGATAGCAAGATTATTTGATCTTGAGATAGGGCTAATAATGATTCACTATGACAATCAAAGTTGCATCAAGCTCTCTACGAATCTTGTGTTTCATGATCGGTCCAAGCATATCAAGATCAGATATTATTTATCAATGACATAGTCCAAAGAGGTGTTGTGAGATTGCAGTACATTTCCACAGAGGAGCAGGTGGCAGATATTATCATTAAGCCTCTAGTGAAAAGGAAGTTTGTGAAGTATAGAGAAGTTGGGGGTAGTGGAGAATCCCTTCCTTGCTAGGAGGGAGTGTTGAAGCTTGTGGTAGCTTCGGAAGGTCTTTTGCATAGGCTTGGTGTCCTAGAATACTTGGGAGGATTATTGCTTCTTGAGATGCTTGCTTGATGGAGTAAATAATTTGTCTTCTTTCCTAAGTCTAACTTAGGAAAAATACAATAATTAAAGTCAATTAAATATTGTGGGTTTTAAGTCAATCTCTAAGGATAAATGATAAATTATTTAAGTAACTTAAAAATGATCTTAATCGTTCATCTCCTAGATCTAGAAAGGAGATTAGGGTTAGGGATTTAGGTTTGATGAAGATCATAAAATAAGCCTAAGGGAGAGGTGAAGACACAACAAAAGGAGAGAAAGGAACTTTCTCTAGAACAAGAGGCTCAACTAGACTGCAACGTAAAGGAGGAATTCCAAAGCAATTCCAGGAGGTCAAATTACTGGAGATTGCAAGGCAGAATTGTTGTAGTGAGACGAAGGTCGAATTGTTAGAGAGGTTGATTTGCCAAGGCATAAATTCTTGAGGTGTAGAGGTTGTTCGAAGGGAAGGTGTAGGGCCCAATTGTTGGTGAGAGGTGGGCCGAATTTCTTCAGAGGTTGATTTCCAATGGGCCAAAGTTCCTTGGGCTGAATTCTTCTAGTAGGGAAAAGTGACAGGTTCCAGTCAACGCATAGTTCCCTATAATTTCTTTGTGGGTCGAAACCCTGATTTTCCTGAGATTAATAAGTAAAGGTGAATTGTTGTGGGTGTTTATCTATTGTAATGTGTGATTGATCTCTCTCTAATTTTATTTCGGCTGCATATAAATTTTTGGATGTTATAGTACCAATGATTTTCTTTTTCAACAATTCAGAATTTATTTGGTTAATAAAATAAATTGTTGGAAATAGCTAATTGTTGTGAGAAAATAACAAACCCCAGGTCCTTATTCCCGACCTTCTCCATCTTCTTCAAGGTTGTGCATCTTGTCATCTGTATTCCAAAGACTCAATCAACTAGCACATAAATAACTACACATTAAAGCAAGGTTATGAATTGCTCCTTTCCCAAAATGGGTTCCCCCTTAAAAACAAGAATTTGGAAAAAATATCTAACATACCGATGCCCTCCCCAAAGTAAACATTTGTTGTTGGATGGTCTCCCGTGGCAAAATTCACACTATTGAAAACCTCCATAAAAGAGGCATTTTAGACCCCTCTTGCTACACTCTTTTCCCTGCTTCATGTGAATCCATTCCTTACCTTTTCCTCGAATGCCACTTTTCTAAGGCAATTTGGCAACATGTTCTTCAGGGGATCAGTCACATAGTTCATTGGTCATCATCCTACCCTCAACTCATTTGTTCTTGGCATAAATCTTATTTTGCCTCCTCCACAAGAAAACCTCTATTCAAACAAGTATGGATGGCTCTCTCCAAATTCGTTTTGTTAGAAGTTACGGCTAGCTCACAGCAAAGCTCTCTTTCAAGGTGTCTCCACCCTAGTGGGGAAGGTCGCTACCATTGCTTTATCCCTCCTCTCTCCACATATTAACGATATCCCTCCTCTTTTAGTGTTAGGATATTCCGACACATAGGAAATAGTTAAGTATAACTTGGTCTAGTGTAGAGTTAGGTAAAGCGTGTTTCTTTGCTATGTACTTCTGTAACTTACAATCCGACGATCACAATATGTTCTAGACATGAAGTGATCTGACGGTTCATTCTCTCCTCAGTATTACCGACACTTGATCTGTGGCTTAACACCCGATTGGTCCATGATCTCTAATTAAAGAGCATGGAGGGTCATTTGTAAGGTGAACGTTCATGAGAGAAGCTTATGTAAATTTTCTTTCTTTTATTAATAAATTGCTTGAAGTGGCCGCATTGGCTCAAGCCATGGACTATTTCCCCACGTCAAGAATACTGGTGTATTGATCTGTGATCTGTTTGTGAGCGGTGTCCTTTGGTGTTCTATCTAAGGAACTTGCCCTGTAAATTCCTACATTTAGCATCTTAACTCTAGGTGGTCCCCCCCCCCTTCCTCTCTCCTTGACCCGTGCAACACTAGTTGGATTTATCTGTGTTTTCTTCATCCTGCTTATCTATTTAAAGCAAATTAAGAAAAAGGAAAAAGGGATAGTGAGAAAAAAGGGCTCAGGGAATGGCAACTCAATGCCAAACACGCCTACTGTAAAAAGAACTCATGTAGATGAATATCATAAGCCCTAACTCTTGAAAGCTAGAGAGAGACCCATACATCTCATGTGGCTACTGTTGATTTTTATGTAGCATTAGGAGGTATTCCCACATGCCAAGAAGCATCCTAAGTTGGCCTAGGAAAATTATGAAAATTAAAAGAAAAAAGTTTAATTATGTCAAGTTAGCCCCACCATGAAAGGGTGTGACCCTTGGTCAAAACCCACCAATTTGACAACTATAAATACACAAAGAGACATCCTCATTTCAACCACACACACACAATAACATATCTTATGAAGCCGCTGCAAAAAGGAGCCGATTAGAGGACGAATTAACCAAGTTTCCTTAAGTTTGACCAAGCTTGATTGTTAACTAGCATTGACTTCTTTGTTTTTGGGCAATTTGACTAGCAGTGACTAGATGGAATTTTGACCAGGTTTGACTGGTATTTGAACTTGGATTTTGGCACATATTTCTAAGATAATTTGTAATAGTGAACCTTGCTAAAGGACAATTTCTCCTAGAAGAAAAGTTGTTGAGTTTTCTCCCAAGTTTGGGTTTCCCAAGGAAAATTTGTTGTCTCTATTGTGCATGGTTCTCTTTATGATCTTACTGCTTTCATTGTATCATTTTTTAGACTTTCTGTGTATAATTTCTCAATAATATCAATGGCATAAAGATTAAATTGTTAAAGCGCATTAGGTAGTAATTATTAGATCAGAAAATTGGTTTCTATTGTGAATCATTGTAGAAAATTCTACATGGTATCAGAGCTTGCTAAGGAGCAACCTAAGAAACAAGTGAGATGGAATTCTTTTGTGGAGGAAATTTGCCCTGGACGAAGCCAAGTCAAGGACCAAGTTTGGAAGTTTGTTTAGAAGAAGTCAAGTTAGGGTTTATGTCAAGCAATTGTCCAAGAGAGGTTGAGCTGAAGGAGGGCTCTATCTATCTAGAAAAGAGTAGAGTTTTGCAAGGAAGGTTGAAGCCTAGTCTAGGTGTCGAGGCTAGGAAATATGTTTTGGTCAAGATCTGGAGGGGAACGAACCCTAGCCAAAGGTTGATCTGTCTATCTGTGCACCAAGTCTGAGGAGGTGACAAAAGTCGAGCCTGGTTGATGGCTAGAAAGGCCTGGTCAGGGCTGAACATGGACTTGTAGCAAGGTCGAGGGTTGTAGAGCTATCAAAGAAGACTGGAAGAGGGTTTGTAAGGGCTAATCAAGGCTAGTAAAGGGTTTGGTTAAGGCTACCAAGAGATTTGTTCAAGTAGCGAAGGCCTGTTATGTAGTGGAGAGGCAACAGAGAGGCATCTTAGACCAAGTCGAAGTGAATATGTGGCTTAGTATTGGCCACGAGCCTAAGAACGGGGTTGGTCACAGTGATCTACACTTTGGTCTATGTCTGGGCCACAGTGAAAAAAAGACCAGGACTGGAGTTGGGCAGAGAAAACAGACCTAACCGAGGGTCAATTTAGTAAGTAAGGTCGAACGTTCCAGAAAGAGCCTTTGTTGAATAAATATGGCCTACAAGAGACGGAAATATCTTCTTCTCAGCAGGAAGACTACCATCCAACCAGATATAACAATGGTCGCAGGTATTTCCAAGGCATACCCCTCTAATCGTATTTGTAATTCTGGTATTGACGACATTTGCAATCTGAATATTTTCAATTGTCCACTACAACAAAAATTACAGAAACGTCGCCTCTTATGTCTATGATACAAATTCCAACACTTGTACAAAATCTTCACTCGGTGTTAACACCAAGGATCAAGAATTAGGTTTTTGTGGACCATATGAACATTTGGGTTATCACCCATATCGTGTAATACAATTAGGCTATTACCCAAATCTTGTAGTGCTTGGGAGCAGCAAGCATCTTTTGAAGTACATGATTTGGAAACTTGTAATAACTCGGATTCCAGGTGTCCCCTTCTTTTTGATCTTTTCTGGCTCCTTAGGCATTATACAAAACAGATAGTGTATTCCTGCCTTCCCTTTTCTATTTTGATTCTTGTTTTCATCAATGTCTTATGGTCCATGGCCTGACTGTGAGTAAAGATTGGAGGGAGGAAATAAGCGGATTTTCATTCTTTTTGTCTTTGTACTATGTGGGATAATTGTTTGGATCATTATTCTAAATTGGCATCCTATAGAACTCACAATCAAAATCATAGGCACAGCTTCAGAAGGTATTGCGAGAAACACGAGACTGATGTTGGTTTTTCCTGGCCTAATAGTTGGCCTCTTTGTCTATTATATACTCATTATAGTCCTTTTGGTGTTTCCACACCTAAATGGCAGGATCATACCTAACCCCAAAGTTGAAAAATCTAGGTATGCGTGTGGAGGAAGCATTGGTGTGGAGTGTTGCTTATTGAAAGAGGACGAATGGGTTTGGCCTGTTATATTTTCTTTAGGGCTATATTGTTTTTTGCTTTGATATTTGCATTTCATTATTTCCATATTAAATTCACCCCACAACATCATATCATTATTCAAATTCACAACATTATTCAGCAACATATGCAACTATATAGAAAGAACAAGATCATCATCAATGCAACGGAACATAAAGGAACAATAGAAGAAAAGACATTCACACATAGAGACACCAAGATTGGTCGGAGAACAAGGAAAAACCCACTACGGGGGAAACCCTTTCAAATTCTACTACTTATTAGATTGTCATTGAATGATTTAGCAAAAGAGAGTAAAATTATCCATATCTTCAACCATACAACTATCCAGCAAAAACAACTAAACAACATTCATGAGATGAACCCAACAATGCCAATAATCAAAACCCTGACTCAGAACTCTGTAATCAACTTTCACTATTTGCGGTCAATTGTCGAACCCTAGGGTCAACTGAAATCTATTGAAATGTGTAACTAGGTTTGGTCTTCATAAATACGAAATGTACTATTGATTCTTGTATATTATAAAATGAAAGAAAAATTATTATTGTTATTTTGTATCATCAGTTTCATGCTCAAGGTCATTTTATTTATAGGTCAGGCAGCGATTGAGTGCTTCTAGGGTTTGTCCTAGGGTCAAGAAGCTAGTAGAGTCATTGTCAAATGAAGAAGACCCTATTGGGCACATTGTAACATGAAAAAGAATTATTTTTGTATTTAAAAGAGTCAAAATACCCTCCAAGACCAAGTTGGCCTAGCAGCTAAGAAGTCGGCCTCATTAGGGCATGCGTCCTTCTTCGAAGCCTATATATACGAGGGAACTCGACCTCTTATGGACACTCACTCATCTTCTCATCATCTAAGCGAAGTAGAAGCATAAGAAGGCTAGCGATGAAGGAAGAAGGACGAAGGACGAAGGTTTGGGTAATCTCTCTCTCTCTCGACGAAGGACAAAGGTTTGGGTAATCTCTCTCTCTCTCTCTCACGTGCGAAGAAGGAAGGCTAGGGTTTTGATGCTACAAGATCGAAGTTAAGGAAATTGCAGAATGAAGGTCAAAGAAGGGACTATTAGGACACCTATAACCTACAAGCCCTAGAAGGAGAAGAAACTCAAGTGAAGGTCAAAGGAAGCTTTGGAAGCCCTAGATTTGCTCACACGTGTGGAAGTAGTTGTTGTTGCAGGGGCCGAAAATTCCAAACCTGCAGTAGAGGCTGAAATTCTATAGTTGGGGGTCAAAATTGTGCAGCTGGAAGAGATTTGACTGGTTTGGCTTGAATAGAAGAAGCATATCATCAGGAAGGTTTGGCTTGGTCTTGGAAGGGTATTGGTCTTTGCCTAGAGGTCTTGGAATTCGCCATTTGAAGAATCTATAAGAAGAGAAGAGATATGTGTGTTTTCCTCTCAAGTGGAGAGGTGTTGGCCCTGGCTTGTAGCCTATATCCAGTGTATTGTTGATCTTCTTGTTTTGGTAATTGTTTGATGATAAGAACAATATAATAATAAGAGAAGAAGCTAATAATTAAGAAAAGTAAAAAGACATCTCAAGCAGTTATCAAGTTTAAGAGAAATCATCCTAATTGCAGCCCTATATATTTCTCAACATGGTATCAAAATTGAGGTTGACTAAGGGCATGATGAAGATCACTACATCATTGAAGAAGTCATTTAAGCAGTTCTCCATGATGGCTAGCCACCTCAAGCACGGCATCAAAGCTTTTTGGAATCTCTTATTATCTATTAAGAATCATGTGACAAAGACTTCCACTACAAAAGACAAAGGGTTATTCTCAGCACTTACAGTTACGTTTCAAGATGAAAACATATGGGTAATTGACAGTGGAGCATCCTCAAATATGACAGGTGAGCACAAGCAACTAAAGAACTTATCAAGAGGAAAATCTTCCTACTTAGTTGAGCTTGGTGACAAGAAGAGTTATCATGTAAGAAGAATTAGATCAACTTCGCTAGAGCTAGACAATAGAGGAAATATTTATCTCAACAACATATTGTTCATACCAAGTTTGCAAAAGAATCTACTTTCTATTTCATGTTTAGAAGATAAGGGAGATAGAGTCGCCTTCATAGATGGAAAAGTTGTAGTATGGGGCAAAGACTCTAGCATCAATAATGCAAAAGTCATTGGAATTTGTGAAGGAAGACTTTACAGGTTGTTGACACGTCTCTCTCAAGCATTGGTTCACATTGAAGTAAGTCTATGTGAACTTTGGCTTCAAAGGTTTGGACACCTTTACTACAAAATCCTACCAACTCTAAACTCAATGGTGAATGGCATGCCTGAACTCAAAGAAGATCATGAAGGAGTGTGCAAGGGATGTGCATTAGGGAAAAATGTCAAGAGACCATTTGGAAGCAGTGCTTCAAGGTCAAAAGAAATCTTGGATCTCATTCATTCTGATGTTTGTGGTCCTATGCCTACGAAGTCTCTTGGAGGTCATCTATACTATGTAACATTCATTGATGACCACTCAAGGAAAACTTGGATATATTTGCTAAAGTCCAAGGATGAAGTATTCGACAAATTTCAAGAATTCAAAGCTGAAGTAGAGAACCTTATAGAAAGAAGGATAAAGGCACTAAGATATGAAATTGGAGTAGAGTGCACATCTAAGGAACTCATTGCTTTCTATAACAAGGCTAGGATTAAGAGGGAGTTGATAACCCCATATAATCCTGATCAAAATGGAGTTGTTGAACGAAAATATCAATCAATTGAGGAAAGTGTAAGAGCCATGTTACATGATCAAGACTTGTCGAAGTTTCTGTGGGGAGAAGCAACAAAAATTGTTGTCTACATTCAAAATCGAAGTCCTCACAAATCTCTAAACAACATGACTCCTGAAGAAGCATTCATGGGAAGAAACCAAGCGTAGACCATCTCTGAATATTTGGATGTCCTGTCTATATTCACATTTTGAAAGATAAAGGAAGAAATTGGATCATACAAGCATGAAGGGAATATTTGTTGAGTATAGTAACACTTTAAAGGCATATAGAACCTACATAAAGGAAAGACCCTGAATAGAAGTAAGCTGAGATGTAATCTTTGATGAAAGTATTTCATTCAAGAAATCAAAGGAACTCCCAATTGACTCTAATGATGAAGAACTTCCAATATTCGAAGAAGAATGCACTAGGGAGGAAGAGAATTCAAATCATGAAGAAGAAGGTCCCAGTGAACCTATGCAACAAGTCATCATCCCCGAGAGTAGAAAGAGACATAAGTGGTTAAAGTCTACTCTTCTATATGCAGAGGGACATGGAGCAGTCAAGCGCACGTTTAGGGAAAGCAAGAAACCCAAAAGATATTCAAGGTATGCAGTCTATATGACGAAGTTAATCGAAGCAAAACCATCCACCTTTGAAGATGTTGTCAAACATCAAGAGTGGAAAGATGCTATGAATACAGAATATCAATAGATAATGAAGAAGAGAGTTTGGGAAATCATTCCTAGGCCTGAAGACAAATCTGTGGTAACTTCCAAGTGGCTTTACAAGATTAAACATGCAGTGGATGGAAGTATTGATAAATATAAGGCAAGATTTCTGGCTAGGGGTGTTTCCCAACAAGAAGGCATTGATTGTGAAAAGAGATTCACACCTGCAATAAGGTGTACAACGTCACAATTGTTGTTCACTTTGGCATCATCAATGGGATGGAACATCCATCAAATGGATGTCAAGACAACATTCCTGAATGGCACTATCGATGAAGAAGTCTATATAGAACAACCCTTTGGATTTGAAGTGAATAGAGAGACTCATGTCTACATGTTGAAGAAGGCACTTTATGGCCTTAAGCAAGCACCAAGGGCTTGGTATGCTAAAATGGACACATATTTGCAAAGATTAGGCTTCTCGAAGAGTTATGTTGATCCAAATATTTATATCAAGGTTGTGAAGGATGAGCCAGTAATCATTCTTCTATATGTGGATGATCTGCTCATGACAAGTGTGGAAGGTCATATTCAAGAGTGCAAGAAGCATCTACAACAAAATTCGATATGAAGGATCTAGGGTTGATGCACTATTATTTGGGGTTGGAGTTCTGGCAAGGACCTGATGAGATATATCTAGGTCAAGGGAAATATGTAATTGAGATGTTGATAAGGTTTGACATGATGGATTGCAAACCTATGACAACCCCTATGGTCACAAATTTGAAGAGGCTAAGAATTTTTTATTCAAGCGTTGTGGATCCGATCAGATATAGACAATTGGTTAGCTCTCTGATGTACCTAGTGAATACTCGACCAGACATTTGTTTCGCAGTGAATATTCTCAGTCAGTTCCAGGTAGAGCCCAAGTATGATCATTGGATAGCAGCCAAGCATATACTGAGATATCCATGAGGAACAATCCACTAATGCCTGAAGTATGATAAGAGGAATAATGTCCACCTGATTCGATATACAAATTCTGACTAGGGAGGCAGTGAGGTGCATGGGAAAAGCACTACTGGAGGATGTTTTAGTTTGGGATCCTCGATGATATCCTAGATGAGTAGAAAGCAAGAATCAGTTGCTTTGAGTAGTGTTGAAGCTGAATACATTGCAACCTATGAAGTAAGCAAAGAAGTTGTCTGGTTGAGGAAGTTGTTGTCTGACTTGTTTGAAGGACCGATGGACCCTACGGTGATACATTGTTATAACACCAGTTGTATAAGGTTGTTTGGAGACCCAGTGTTCCATGGAAAGACAAAGCACATAAATAACAAGTATCACTACATACGAAATTTGGTGCAAGATGGAGTGTTAGAACTATAGTATATCTCCACTGAAGAGCAAGTAGTTGACATTTTGACAAAATCTCTTCGTAATAAGAAGCTTGTGTATTTGAGAGACAAGCTTGGATTGGTTGATATATCCTCCTTAGTTGAGAGGGAGAGATAGACACATCATTCTTATCTTCATACGGTGAAGAAAGAATGGAGGATTGGTTAAGCATCTGGCCTTTGATACTCTTTGAGGATGAGGTAGAGCATCCAAGATGTAAGAGTAGTCAAAGAAGAAATTTGATGTGTTATTCCAAGATAAGAATTGTCCTAGGACATACCCAGTGAACACCCGAGTGCGGTATGTGCCTAGAGAGAGAATGATGATGGTGTCTATCAGTCATTAGTTTCGCCAGCATTGTGCTCTAATCTTGTGGAGAGATAGAGTTGTTTGTCAAGGCCTTGCTATATGACAATGTTGGTTGGTATGATGCAAAGAGATAAGTTGAATTGATAGCTTATGAGATGGATTACCAATCCAACTCTTCTTATGAGATCTCTTCTGTTTGAGAATGTCCAAATACCATTTATGAATACTTCCCTAGTTAAGGGAAAGTGTTGAAATGTGTAACTAGGTTCGGTCTTCATAAATATGAAATGTACTATTAATTCTTGTATATTATAAAATGAAAAAAAAAAATTATTGTTATTTTGTAGCATGAGTTTCATGCTCAAGGTCATTTTATTTAGAGGTCAAGCACCCATTGAGTGCTTTTAGGGTTTGTTCTAGGGTCAAAAAGCCAATAAAGTCATCGTCATATGAAGAAGAGCCCATTGGGCACATTGTAACACGTAAAAAGAATTATTTTTGTATTTAAAAGAGTCAATTTACCCTCCAAGTCCAAGTCAACATGGCAGCTAAGAAGTCGGCCTCATTAGGGCATGTCGTCCTCCTTGGAAGCCTATATATAGTAGGGAACTCGACCTCCTATGGACACTCACTCATCTTCTCATCATCCAAGCGAAGGAGAAGCAGAAGAAGGGAAGCGAAAAAGGAAGAAGGACCAAGGACCAAGGTTTGGGTAATTTCTCTCTCTCTCTTACACGTGAGAAGAAGGAAGGTTAGGTTTTGATGTTGCAAGGTCGAAGTTTAGGAAATTGCAGAAAGAAGGTCAAAGAAGGGACTATTACGACACCTACAAGCACTAGAAGGAGAAGCAACTCGAGCAAAAGTCAAAGAAAGCTTTGGAAACCAAAGATTTGCTCACATGTGGAAGCAGTAGTTGTTGCATGCACCGAAAATTTCAGACCTACGCCGAAAATTTCAGACCTACAGTAGAGGCCAAAATTTTGTAGTTGGGGGTCAAAGTTGTGCAATTGGAAGAGATTTGACTAGGTTTGACTTGAATAGAAGTAGCACATCATCAAGAAGGTTTGGCTTGGTCTTGGAAGGGTATTGGTCTTCGTCTAGAGGTCTTGGAATTCATCATTTGAAGACTCTATAAGGAGAGAAGAGATTTGTGGGTTTTTCTCTCAAGTGGAGAGGTTTTAGCTCTGGCTTGCAACCTATAACCTATGTATTGTTAATCTTCTTGTTTTGGTAGTTGTTTGATGATAAGAACAATATAATAATAAGAGAAGAAGTTAATAATTAAGAAAAGTAAAAAGACATCTCAAGCAGTTATCAAGTTTAAGAGAAATCATCCTAATTGCAACCCTATAGATTTCTCAGCAAAATTTGCAGTCAACTGACGAAATTCAAACCCTAGGTCTCAACAACATGGAGAGAGAGTCATGCGTGCGACTGAAACCCTTCAACCACACACATAAGCCTGCACGCCTGCGATTACAACGAAAATTTGCCTACGACAAGCCTATGATTGTGACCCAAAACCCTAGATACGTGTGGGAGCTTCGGACCCTGCAATTTCGGACATGTGCGAGTGAACTTCCACAAACCATCTAAAACCTATGCAAGCCAAACCAAAAGAAAGAAGAAGAAGTGATCATAATGATGATGTCCAAATGAGGTTGAGGTCACTTGTATTTATAGGTTTCCAATGGTATCTAGTTTACTTTAGGGCCGACCAGATCAAATATGCACATGTGGGCTTTAATTCAAAAATACACTTTCCCTTGTCCAAATTGAGTGCTTCAATAGTCAATATTGGTCCTCTCAAAAAGAGGAATCTCGTCCCATGGTTGGAATTTGTCACTGAGCTGCCAAATTAACGCTCCCTCTCAGCTAGGGAGAAATTCCAATTACATCATGTAATCATCACAAGTATCATGTCATCAAATCATATCCAATCTCAAATATCTTGTCATCAAATGTCTGTTAAAATTTCTGTTTTCCCACCCTGGTTTTCAGTTTCTCCTTATTTCTCCCATGTAGTTAAATGCCCTTTCCCATAACCATACATTCAACAATGCTGAAAA